>CAWUFW010031717.1:0-15065 GCA_963921515.1 Calotriton arnoldi | reverse complement strand
GCTGATGCATTGCTGCAGGATTAATTTTTGCATGACTGACTAGGTGTGTGAGTACCTCTATGGATGAGTGGCAGTGTGTGAGTGTTTATATAGGTGTATGAGTGCATATGATAGTCCTGTACTGAGTGACTGTAAGTATGAGTGACTGTACAGGTGAGTGAGTGGATGTGTGTGTAGACCTAAGAATCAGTGAGTGGGTATGTAGTTTTTGGTGTTGGAGTGTCTATGGTTTTGAGAATGGCAGTCTGTAATTTAGAGTGGGTGTATCAAAAGTTATATTAGGTGTGAGAAGATGCATGAAATTATCACATGGATGATGTCATCAGTGATGTCATTTGAGATGTCATCAGTGATGTCATCAGTGATGTCACTGACCATGTCATGAGTGATGTAATATGTGACGCCATCAGCAGTGCATTGCGGGCGCGAGTTATAGTTAGCTGAACTAACTATAACAGGGAATTTCTACGGGTTTTGTACGAGTGCAATGTCCAACTAACTATAACTGTCCCTAAAACCTATGGTTTTTTCAGTGAATTTCAAAGGTTTTTTAAATGCTAATTTCTAACTATAACGTGTCTGAAACCTATGGTTTTTTCAGTGAATTTCAAAGGTTTTTTAAATGCTAATTTCTAACTATAACGTGCCTGAAACCTATGGTTTTTTCAGTGAATTTCAAAGGTTTTTAAATGCTAATTTCTAACTATAACGTGCCTGAAACCCATGGTTTTTCAGTGAATTTCAAAGGTTTTTTAAATGCTAATTTCTAACTATAACGTGCCTGAAACCTATGATTTTTAAGTGAATTTCAAAGGTTTTTTAAATGCTAGTTTCTAACTATGCCAACAGAGGTAGGACATGTGAAGAAAGAAGAAAAACGCACAGAAAGAAGCAAAAGATGTGCAGAAAGAACCAACAGAGGAGCAGAAAGAGGCCTTGTTGCAAAATCATCCTGTGCCCACAACTTTTTCAGACGGGTACTGGTGGTAACTGACTCTGACTAACCAGAGCCAGTGCGCGCTTGCACAGTGGTGAAGGGAGTGGGGCCTGAGGTGACATGTGTGCAAACGCGCCCCGTGGCGCGTTTTAAGTTGCGTGGATTAAGTCCCCTTGAATCCTGAGGGTCTCTGGGGCCCAACTAGCTCCCCAGGTACCTACAGTTAGGACCACAGAGCTGAGTTGCAGAGAGGCTGCTCCGAGGCCACGCACCTTTTTCACCTCTCTGCAATGCAACTCTGTTGTGCTTACTGAAGGTACCTGGTGGGCTAGGGTCTCAGGGTCCCCAGGATTCAAAGGGAATTAACTCCCCAACTTAAAACGCACCACAGGGCGTGTTTGCGCACATGTCACCTGAGGCCCCGCCCTCCCTTCACCACTGTGCAAACGCGCCCTGTGGCGCTGCTTTAAGTTGGGGGATTAGGTCACCTTGAATCCTGAGAGTCCCTGGGCCCAACTAGCCCACCAGGTACTTCCAGTAAGCACCACAGGCCTGCGTTGCAACGCCTGTAACAAATTGTGCAGTTGTGTTTAGGTAGTGAAGAGGGTCGTGCTGGGGGTAGTGTTTTAGGGTTTAGGGTAGTGCAGTGGTGTTTGGGTAGTGTAGGGGATCATGCTGGGGGTAGTGTTTTAGGGTTTAGGGTAGTGCAGTGGTGTTTGGGCAGTGTAGGGGGTCTGCTGGGGGTAGTGTTTTAGGGTTTAGGGTAGTGCAGTGGTGTTTGGGTAGTGTAGGGGTACGTGCTGGGGATAGTGTTTTATGGTTTAGGGTAGTGCAGTGGTGTTTGGGTAGTGTAGGGGTTCGTGCTGGGGTAGTGTTTTAGGGTTTAGGGTAGTGCAGTGGTGTTTGTGTAGTGTAGGGTATGGGCTGTGTTTTAGGGTTTAGGGTAGTGCAGTGGTGTTTGGGTAGTGTAGGGAGTCGTGCTGGGGTATTGTTTTAGAGTTTAGGGTAGTGCAGTGGTCTTTGGGTAGTGTAGGGGGTTGTGCGGGGGTAGTGTTTTAGGGATTAGGGTAGTGCAGTGGTATTTGGGCAGTGTAGGGGGTCATGCGGGGGTAGTGTTTTAGGGTTTAGGGCAGTGCAGTGGTGTTCGGGCAGTGTAGGGGTCGTGCTGGGGGTGGTGTTTCAGGTTTAGGGCAGTGCAGTGGTGTTCGGGCAGTGTAGGGGTCGTGCAGGGGGTAGTGTTTCAGGGTTTAGGGCAGTGCAGTGGTGTTCGGGCAGTGTAGGTAGTCATGCTGGGGGTGGTGTTTCAGGGTTTAGGGCAGTGCAGTGGTGTTCGGGCAGTGTAGGGGGTCGTGCTGGGGCTGGTGTTTCAGGGTTTAGGGCAGTGCAGTGGTGTTCGGGCAGTGTAGGGGTCGTGCTGGGGCTGGTGTTTCAGGGTTTAGGGCAGTGCAGTGGTGTTCGGGCAGTGTAGGGGTCGTGCTGGGGGTGGTGTTTCAGGGTTTAGGGCAGTGCAGTGGTGTTCGGGCAGTGTAGGGGGTCGTGCTGGGGCTGGTGTTTCAGGGTTTAGGGCAGTGCAGTGGTGTTCGGGCAGTGTAGGGGTCGTGCTGGGGGTGGTGTTTCAGGGTTTAGGGCAGTGCAGTGGTGTTCGGGCAGTGTAGGGGGTCGTGCTGGGGGTGGTGTTTCAGGGTTTAGGCAGTGCAGTGGTGTTCGGGCAGTGTAGGGGGTCGTGCTGGGGTGGTGTTTCAGGGTTTAGGGCAGTGCAGTGGTGTTCGGGCAGTGTAGGGGGTCGTGCTGGGGGTGGTGTTTCAGGGTTTAGGGCAGTGCAGTGGTGTTCGGGCAGTGTAGGGGGTCGTGCAGGGGGTGGTGTTTCAGGGTTTAGGGCAGTGCAGTGGTGTTCGGGCAGTGTAGGGGGTCGTGCTGGGGTTAGGTGTTTCAGGGTTTAGGGCAGTGCAGTGGTGTTCGGGCAGTGTAGGGGTCGTGCTGGGGCTGGTGTTTCAGGGTTTAGGGCAGTGCAGTGGTGTTCGGGCAGTGTAGGGGTCGTGCTGGGGGTGGTGTTTCAGGGTTTAGGGCAGTGCAGTGGTGTTCGGGCAGTGTAGGGGGTCATGCATGGGGCTGGTGTTTCAGGGTTTAGGGCAGTGCAGTGGTGTTCGGGCAGTGTAGGGGTCGTGCTGGGGCTGGTGTTTCAGGGTTTAGGGCAGTGCAGTGGTGTTCTAGGCAGTGTAGGGGGTCGTGCTGGGGCTGGTGTTTCAGGGTTTAGGGCAGTGCAGTGGTGTTCGGGCAGTGTAGGGGGTCGTGCTGGGGCTGGTGTTTCAGGGTTTAGGGCAGTGCAGTGGTGTTCGGGCAGTGTAGGTGGTCGTGCTGGGGCTGGTGTTTCAGGGTTTAGGGCAGTGCAGTGGTGTTCGGGCAGTGTAGGGGGTCGTGCTGGGGCTGGTGTTTCAGGGTTTAGGGCAGTGCAGTGGTGTTCGGGCAGTGTAGGGGTCGTGCTGGGGGTGGTGTTTCAGGGTTTAGGGCAGTGCAGTGGTGTTCGGGCAGTGTAGGGGGTCGTGCAGGGGCTGGTGTTTCAGGGTTTAGGGCAGTGCAGTGGTGTTCGGGCAGTGTAGGGGTCGTGCTGGGGCTGGTGTTTCAGGGTTTAGGGCAGTGCAGTGGTGTTCGGGCAGTGTAGGGGGTCATGCTGGGGGTAGTGTTTCAGGGTTTAGGGCAGTGCAGTGGTGTTCGGGCAGTGTAGGGGGTCGTGCTGGGGGTGGTGTTTCAGGGTTTAGGCAGTGCAGTGGTGTTCGGGCAGTGTAGGGGTCTTGCTGGGGGTGGTGTTTCAGGGTTTAGGGCAGTGCAGTGGTGTTCGGGCAGTGTAGGGGTCTTGCTGGGGGTGGTGTTTCAGGGTTTAGGGCAGTGCAGTGGTGTTCGGGCAGTGTAGGGGGTCATGCTGGGGGTGGTGTTTCAGGGTTTAGGGCAGTGCAGTGGTGTTCGGGCAGTGTAGGGGGTCGTGAAGGGGTGGTGTTTCAGGGTTTAGGGCAGTGCAGTGGTGTTCGGGCAGTGTAGGGGGTCGTGCTAGGGGTGGTGTTTCAGGGTTTAGGGCAGTGCAGTGGTGTTCGGGCAGTGTAGGGGGTCGTGCAGGGGCTGGTGTTTCAGGGTTTAGGGCAGTGCAGTGGTGTTCGGGCAGTGTAGGGGGTCGTGCTGGGGGTAGTGTTTTAGGGTTTAGGGTAGTGCAGTGGTGCTTGTGTAGTGTAGGGGGTCGTGCTGGGGGTAGTGTTTTAGGGTTTAGGGCAGTGCAGTGGTGTTTGTGGTAGTGTAGGGGGTCATGTTTTAGGGTAGTGCAGTGGTGTTTGGGTAGTGTAGGGTGTCGTGCTGGGGGTAGTGTTTTAGGATTTAGGTTAGTGCAGTGGTGTTTGGGTAGTGTAGGGGTCGTGCTGGGGGTAGTGTTTTAGGGTTTAGGTAGTGCAGTGGTGTTTGTGTAGTGTAGGGGGTCGTGCTGGGGGTAGTGTTTTAGGGTTTAGGGTAGTGCAGTGGTGTTTGTGTAGTGTAGGGGCTCGTGCTGGGGGTAGTGTTTTAGGGTTTAGGGTAGTGCAGTGGTGTTTGTGTAGTGTAGGGGGTCATGTTTTAGGGTAGTGCAGTGGTGTTTGGGTAGTGTAGGGGTCGTGCTGGTGGTAGTGTTTTAGGATTTAGGTTAGTGCAGTGGTGTTTGGGTAGTGTAGGGGTCGTGCTGGGGGTAGTGTTTTAGGGTTTAGGATAGTGCAGTGGTGCTTGTGTAGTGTAGGGGGTCGTGCTGGGGGTAGTGTTTTAGGGTTTAAGGTAGTGCAGTGGTGTTTTTGTAGTGTAGGGGGTCATGTTTTAAGATGCAATGCTCCAATACCTGACCAGTCTGCACTACATAAAACTGCAAAAAAACTAAAAATAAAAAGTGTTTTGCACACTTTTGTCATTGGGCTATATGTGGGCTACATCTGGGTAATATTTGTGCTACATTTGGGCTCTTTTTCACTGGTGGCCATCTTGGAAGACTTCTTTGTTATGAAGTTTCCTAATTTCTTCATTTACTGCAGTCTCCTCAGTAGGAAATGCTTTCAGTTTTTTACTTTGATTCCATCAAGAAGGCATTCAGATGTGTCTCACATCTGCCATAAATTCAGAATGTTAGCACTCTAGTTGCTCATTAGATCACTGGAGTAAAGCTACTGCTCACCAGGGAGTTAACTGGTAGTCTGCTGCTGGTATTGAAAGTGATTGTTTCAGTCTGCATGTCAGAATTTTCTAATGAAATAGAAGAGGATTTGAGATCTCACTTAAAACATGCCCTAATTTTTCTTTCTGCAGCACTAACCATAATTTCTATTTCAAAGAGAACCCCTCATTTTGTTCCTTTTTAAATTAAATGTTTTAAGTGTTACCAGTTTATTCCAATCAAGATGGCTTCAGGTGTGCCATACTTTTGTCATAAGTAAGGCTGTTAGCGCTCTAGTTGTTCTTTAGAACACTCTGGGAAGCTGCAGTAGAACACAAAGGCATCAACTGGCAGGCTGCTCCTGTTGAAATATAACAGGAAGATATTTGAGATCACACTTGAAATATGTCCTAATTTTTCTTTCTACAGCACTAACCATAATTTCTATGACAAAATGAACCCCATCATTTTGTTCCTTTTTAAATTAAATGTTTTAAGTGTTACCAGTTTATTCCAATCAAGATTGCTTCAGGTGTGCCATACTTTTGTCATAAGTAAGGCTGTTAGCACTCTAGTTGTTCTTTAGAACACTCTGGGAAGCTGCAGTAGAACACAAAGGCATGAACTGGCAGGCTGCTCCTGTTGAAATATAACAGGAAGATATTTGAGATCACACTTGAAACATGTCCTAATTTTTCTTTCTACAGCACTAACCATAATTTCTATGACAAAATGAACCCCATCATTTTGTTCCTTTTTAAATTAAATGTTTTAAGTGTTACCAGTTTATTCCAATCAAGATGGCTTCAGGTGTGCCATACTTTTGTCATAAGTAAGGCTGTTAGCACTCTAGTTGTTCTTTAGAACACTCTGGGAAGCTGCAGTAGAACACAAAGGAATCAACTGACAGTCTCTGCCCTTGTTGGATGTACATGTTTTACTGAGAATGTCAGACTTCATTCTCACATGAGTGAGAAAGATAATGTGAATTTACAGAAAATATGCTCTCATTTTAGCTTCTGGAGCACCTTCCAAACCTCCATGGGACAAGCATGAGAAAATAGTGTTCTCTCAAACATGATTCATGATATCCCAGCAGAAGGTTTTTCACATGGTAAAATCACCTTAGAATACACCACAATTCCTAAAATTAGTATGGTACCATCAACAAATAAATTCTAATGTAACTAAAGCCTGTTATCACCCTTTATAGTTCTCCTTTGGTGACCCTCAAAATCTTCTATTCACTACAATGCATTTCAATGAGGTACTATCATTTATATTGGTCCCAAGATGGCTGCCAGCAATTCCAGGATGAAGTGCTGACAGCCAATCAGATCTCACGATGACATGTGTGGTTAGGCTCCGCCCAGATATATATGTGACTTTACTTTTGATTTTCTCAGGAACTACTGAACGGATTTACACCATTTAAGCAAAAGGCACGACACTGAACCAAGGGCTACCTCTTTGCCAAATTTGGTGTAATTCCGTTCAGCAGTTCGGGCTGTAGCTGCGACTAAAGTGTCCTATGGAAAATGAATGGGGAAAACGCGTTTTGGGACCCCCTTTTCTCGGCCCCCGCTGACGTATCACCCTGAGACTTTCAGGATAGGAGCGGACCGGAGCGCCCCAACAAGTTGGAAACTTTCGCGAAGATTCGTCAACCGGCGCCAACGTTATTTCAAATAGAATGTCGCGGATTTCCTATGGATAATAGGTTTTAACTATAACTATCTACTGGCGACCGCCAGTAGATAATATATATATATATATATATATATATATATATATATATATCTACTGGCGGTTGCCAGTAGATAGTTATAGTTAGGACCTATTTTCCATAGGAAATCTTCAACATTCTATTTGAAATAACTTTGGCGCCGGTTGACGAATCTTCGCGAAATTTTCAAACTTGTTGGGGCGCTCCGGTCCACTCCTATCCTGAAAGTCTCGGGGTGATTCGTCAAGCGGGGGCTGAGAAAAAGGGGGCCCCAAACGCGTTTTCCCCATGCAATTTTCCATAGGAACCTTTAGTCGCAGCTACAGCCCGAACTGCTGAACGGAATTACACCAAATTTGGCAAATAGGTAGCCCTTGGTTCAGTGTCATGCCTTTTGCTTAAATGGTGTAAATCCGTTCAGTAGTTCCTGAGAAAATCAAAAGTAAAGTCACATATATATCTGTAGGCGAGTAGGGTCCGCGCACCCTCCCGATCACGAGCTGCATGCTAATTGGCTGCAAGTGGCTGTCAACACTCCAAATCAGGAAGTGTTGGCAGCCATTTTATGCCTCGGTAGAACCGAGCACAGAAACAAGTGCGCAGAACGCACAAAGGGGGCAGGGCAGAAACAACCTGACCCCTAGGTCTGCCCAGGGGTCCCATAAGGACCCCTGGGCAGAAAAAGCATTTTTTTTAAATCGGCGGGATGCGCTCGGGTGCGCGGATCCCGCTGAGAAAAAGAAAAGAAACAAGTGCGCAAAACGCACAAAGGGGGTAGGGTAGAAACACCCTGACCCCCTAAGTCTGCTCAGGGGTCCCACAAGGACCCCTGGGCAGAAAAAGCATTTTTTAGAATAAAATCGGCGGGATGCGCTTAGGGTGCGCGGATCCCGCCGAGAAAAAAAAAACGAAGCCCTCCCGCACCATTTTTTTTTAAAGCCCCGGGTGGGCCAAGTCCCGGGGCATGTGGGGTTTATTAAATTAATGTATGGGGGGCCTCTAAGGCCTCCCAAGCCCCGGGGACCGCCACCCCCGGGGCTTTAAAAAAATGGTGCGGGAGGGCTCTCGGCCCTCCCGCAGCCCCGGGGACCGCCACCCCCGGGCTTCTTTTTAAAATTGAAATTACCTGTGTGGGGGCTCAAGCCCCCACACGCCCCGGGGACCACCACCTCCCGGGGGCTTTCAAGATGTTTGGAGGGGGGCCGCGCAGCCCCCCTCCTGGAGCCAGTGATGGCCCTGGGGACCGCCAACCCCCAGGGCCGGCTCCTGCAGTGCTCCGGGGTGCCTACCCCGGGACACTGTAGTTTGCTATGGCAGGGCGGGAGCCTCGCGTCTCCCGTCCTGCCATAGCAAACTGCTTTGGTTTTTGGAAGAGCAGATTGCTTTTCCACACGGGGAGCTGCATCTTATTAGCTCCCCATGTGGAAAAGCAATGCCGGCTCCCGAGGGACGCGGGGAGCCGGTGGGACCATGGGGGATTGGGGACCCCCACGGTCCCCAACGGAGAGGGCCAGCGCCGGGGATGGGGTCCCGGGGCTACAAGTGGCCTGGGAGGGGGCCACGTGGCTCCCCTCCCCAAAATTTAATTTAAAAATAAAAATAAATAAAACAAGGCCGGCCCGGGGATGGGGTCCCCGAGACCATAAGTGGCCTGAGGAGGGCAACGCAGCCCCGCTCCATAAGTTATTTACAAAAAAGGCCATGCCCCATGGGATGGGGTCCCCGGGCCGATTAGGAGCCTTGGGAGGGAGCCACGCGGCCCTTCCAAATTAAAAAAAAATAGGGCAGGCCCTGGGGATGGGGTCCCCAGGGCCAATAATTTAGAAAAGAAGGGGGCCACACAGCCACCCTTCTTAAAAAAACGAAAAAAACCGGCATCGCGTGGGAGGCCACGCCCCTCCTTGTAGCACTCTGCAAACGCGCCCCTGGCGCGTTTGCAGATGGGGAACGAATTCCCCTTGAATACTGGGGGTCCCTGAGGGCCAACTAGCCCACCAGGAACCTCCAGTATGTGCCAGGGGCTGCGTTGCAGAGAGGTGTACAGAGGCCACGCCCTTTTTACACCTCTCTGCAACGCAGCTCTGTGGCGCTTTGGAGGTACATGGTGGGCTAGTTGGACTCCAGGGACCCTCAGGATTCAAGGGGACTTAATCCCCAACTTAAAACGCGTCACGGGGCGCGTTTGCACAGTGGTGAAGGGAGGGGGCGGGGCTTCAGGTGACATTTGTGCAAACAGGCCCCGCGGCGTGTTTTAAGTTCAGGAATTAATTCCTCTTCAATCCAGAGGGTCCCTGGGGGCCAACTAGCCCACCAGGTACCTCCAGTAAGCGCCACAGAGCTGCGTTGCAGAGTGTTGTAAAAAGGGGCGTGGCCTCTGAACACCTCTCTGCAACACAGCTCTCTGGCGCATACTGGAGGTATCTGGTGGGCTAGTTGGCCCCTAGGGACCCTCGGGACAGTCACTTATACACCCACTCATTCTTCAATACGCCTTTCCCTATATATATTAAAAATATTTAAACTTTACAGAAACACACAGTCACTGGATGATGTCATCAGTGATGTCATTTGAGATGTCATCAGTGATGTCATCAGTGATGTCACTGACCATGTCATGAGTGATGTAATATGTGACGCCATCAGCAGTGCATTGTGGGGCGCGAGTTATAGTTAGCTGAACTAACTATAACGGGGGAATTTCACAGGTTTTGTACGAGTGCAATGTCCAACTAACTATAACTGTCCCTAAAACCTATGGTTTTTTCAGTGAATTTGTAAGGTTTTTAAATGCTAATTTCTAACTATAACGTGCCTGAAACCTATGGTTTTTTCAGTGAATTTCAAAGGTTTTTAAATGCTAATTCCTAACTATAACATGTCTGAAACCTATGGTTTTTTTCAGTGAATTTCAAAGGTTTTGTAAATGACAATTTTTAAATGTATTAATTGTTATATTTATTTTTTTGATACTGATTTACTACATTTTTTTAAACTATTTATTTTTAGATATTTTATTTTTTAAATTACATTGTAATTACATTATACATTACATTACAAAATATACTTTCTCAGAATGAATTACTTTAGTTTAAATACTTTGCAAATAGACAATAGACTTTTAAGTACAGTAGTTACAGTTGTTGCAATGGGCAACACAATTTCAAACACAATGCAACATTGAGCTCAATGTGAATTTCTAGTTAAATGCAATTAGTTACTTTACGGATTACTTTTCTAACCACAGGACTGGATCCTACATTCAGTCCTGGGACATCTCCTGTACACAGTTGAGTAAAAGCGCTTTGGTTACAGTAGTGATTTTTATGGAATATTATTGTATTTTAAAAGTTGACACAGAAACTTTTTCACATAGAATCACCAATGTTATCCTATGGGAGGAAATTCACTTAGCAGGTAAGTAGTGTTATCGTTACTTTTTCTTACTCAGTGGTGGATCCTGGATCCAGCACTGGTGCATCTCCTGTAAACAGTTGAAAGAATGCGTTTAAGTCATACAGGCGATTTTTAAGGAATATTTGTAGTTTGTGAAAATCGACACTTTGAAACTTTTCTGCTGAAAACCAGACAATGGATTCCTATGGAAGGAAATACAAGTTACTGGTAAGTACGGTTAGAATTACTTTTCAGGGTCAGTGCTGGGCTAAAAGATGCAGCACTGCGGTTCTCTCCTGATAACAGGTGAGTAAATCGGAATTCGTAGTTCGGCTGATTTTAGAGGAATATTATAAAGTTCCAAAACTCCACACTTGGAAGAATTTCCAAGTGAAACCAGTCAATGTTAGCCTATGGAAGCAAATTCAAGTTACTGGTAAGTACGGTTAGAATTACTTTTCAGGATCAGTACTGGGCTCAAAGATGCAGCACTGAGGTCTCTCCTGATAACAGATGAGTAAATCGGAATTCGTAGTTCGGCTGATTTAAGAGGAATATTATAAAGTTCCAAAACTCCACACTTAGAAGAATTTCCAAGTGAAACAAGTCAATGTTAGCCTATGGAAGGAAATTCAAGTTACTGGTAAGTACGGTTAAAATTACTTTTCAGGATCAGTACTGGGCCCAAAGATGCAGCACTGAAGTCTCTCCTGATAACAGGTGAGTAAATCGGAATTCGTAGTTCGGCTGATTTTAGAGGAATATTTGCACAATGGTGAAGGAAGAGGGTGGGGCCTGAGGTGACATGTCTGCAAACACGCCCTGTGGCGCGTTTTAAGTTGGAGAATTAATTCCTCCTCAATCACGAGGGTCCCTAGGGGCCAACTAGCCCACCAGATACCTCCAGTATGCCAGAGAGCTGCGTTGCAGAGAGGTGTTCAGAGGCCACGCCCCTTTTTACAACACTCTGCAACGAAGCTCCGTGGCACTTACTGGAGGTACCTGGTGGGCTAGTAGGCCCCCAGGGACCCTCTGGATTGAAGAGGAATTACTTCCTGAACTTAAAACACGCCACGGGGCCTGTTTGCACACATGTCACCTGAAGCCCCGCCCCCTCCCTTCACCACTGTGCAAACGCGCCCCGTGGCGTGTTTTAAGTTGGGGGATTAAGTCCCCTTGAATCCTGAGGGTCCCTGGAGTCCAACTAGCCCACCATGTACCTCCAAAAAGCGCCACAGAGCTGCGTTGCAGAGAGGTGTAAAGAGGGCGTGGCCTCTGTACACCCTCTCTGCAACGCAGCCCCTGGCACATACTGGAGGTTCCTGGTGGGCTAGTTGGCCCCCAGGGACCCCCAGTATTCAAGGGGAATTCGTTCCCCATCAGCAAACACGCCAGGGGGCGCGTTTGCAGAGTGCTGCAAGGAGGGGGCGTGGCCTCCCACGCGATGCTGTTTCTTTTTCTTTTTTTTTTTAAGAAGGGGGCTGTGTGGCCCCCCTTCTTTTTCTAAATTATTGGCCCTGGGGACCCCATCCCCCAGGGCCTGCCCCCTATTTTTTTTTTTTTTTTTTTTAAATTTGGAAGTGGGCCGCGTGGCCCCCCTCCCAAGGCCTTAATCGGCCCGGGGACCCCATCCCCTGGGGCATGGCCATTTTTTTTGTAAATAACTTATGGAGGGGCTGCATTGCCCCCTCCTCAGGCCACTTATGGCCCCGGGGACCCCATCCCCGGGGCCGGCCTTTGTTTTATTTTTTTATTTTATTTTTTTAATTAAATTTTGGGGAGGGGGCCGCGTGGCCCCCTCCCGGGACACTTGTAGCCCCGGGGAGCCCATCCCCGGGCTGGCCCTCCGTTGGGGACCGTGGGGGTCCCCAATCCCCACGGTCCAGCCGGCTCCCCGCGTCCCTCGGGAGCCGGCATTGCTTTTCCACATGGGGAGCTGCTAAGATGCAGCTCCCCGTGTGGAATAGCAATCTGCTTTGGTTTTTGGAAGAGAGAGCAGGTTTCCTGCTCTCTCTTCCAAAAACCAAAGCAGTTTGCTATGGCAGGACGGGAGCCGCGAGGCTCCCGCCCTGCCATAGCAAACTACAGTGTCCTGGGGGTAGGCACCCCGGGACACTGCAGGAGCTGGCCCTGGGGGGTGGCGGTCCCCAGGGCCATCACTGGCTCCAGGAGGGGGGCCGCGCGGCCCCCCTCCAAACATCTTGAATGCCTGGGGAGGTGGTGGTCCCCGGGGCTCTGGGGGTCCGTAACGGACCCCCATATTTAACGATTTAGTGCCCCGGGGAGGTGGCAGTCCCCGGGGCGTGTGGGGGGGGCTTGAGCCCCCCCACACAGGTAATTTCAATTCCCGGGCCTGCGGGAGGGCCGAGAGCCCTCCCGCACCATTTTTTTCTAAAGCCCCGGGGGGTAGCAGTCCCTGGGGCTTGGGGGGGCCTTAGAGGCCCCCCATACATTAATTTAATAAACCCCCGCATGCCCCCGGGACTTGGCCCACCCGGGGGCCAATTAACAACAAAGCGCGGGAGACCGCGCTGCTTTTTTTCTCAGCGGGATCCGCGCACCCTAAGCGCATCCCGCCGATTTAAAAAAAAAAAATGCTTTTCTGCCCAGGGGTCCTTGTGGGACCCCCTGAGCAGACCTAGGGGTCAGGGTGTTTCTACCCTGCCCCCTTTGTGCGTTTGCGCACTTGTTTATTTTTTTCTCTGCGGGATCCGCGCACCCTAAGCGCATCCCGCAGATTTTTTATTAAAAAATGCTTTTTCTGCCCAGGGGTCCTTGTGGGACTCCCTGAGCAGACCTAGGGGTCAGGGTGTTTCTACCCTGCCCCCTTTGTGCATTTTGCGCACTTGTTTCTGTGCCTCGGTTCTACCGAGGCATAAAATGGCTGCCAACACTTCCTGATTTGGAGTGTTGACAGCCACTTGACAGCCAATTAGCATGCAGCTCGTGATCGGGAGGGTACGCGGACCCTACTCGGCTATAGATATATATGTGACTTTACTTTTGATTTTCTCAGGAACTACTGAACGGATTTACACCATTTAAGCAAAAGGCACGACACTAAACCAAGGGCTACCTATTTGCCAAATTTGGTGTAATTCCGTTCAGCAGTTCGGGTTGTAGCTGCGACTAAAGGTTCCTATGGAAAATTGCATGGGGAAAACGTGTTTTGGGACCCCCCTCTTTTCTCGGCCCCGCTTGACGAATCACCCCGAGTCTTTCAGGATAGGAGCGGACCGGAGCGCCCCAACAAGTTTGAAAATTTCGCAAAGATTCGTCAACCGGCGCCAAAGTTATTTCAAATAGAATGTTGCGGATTTCCTATGGAAAATAGGTCCTAACTATAACTATCTACTATCTATACATACCTTGAGCAATATACCTGAATTCTCCAATAAAAGGAATTCTTGAATAGCACTGTACTGCAATCACCACTGCTGAATTACACAGTACTGGAATCACCAAAATAAAAGTAATAAAGAAACAACATACAATAGTATTCGTAATTCAAATGGCCAATAATGTCTCTTATTAACCGGAGTCCTTGAGATTTCTTTTCTCAGTGTGCTTTATTCTTGATTTTATGGTTGGATGTCACCGTAATGGCTCATTGCCTTTTGCAGAAAATAAGCAATATGTTCAGAGTTCAGCTTTCAGTCTAAATGATGCCATTTTTTTTTCTGAACGTACGCCCCGGAAGTCAGGCTAGAGGCCGGAAGTCAGGCAGGAGCGAGCACGGTCGGCTGTGCCGTCGGCTGTGTGAAGCTGTGTGCCGCGAACCGGGAATTAAGGGACAGCCGTGCCGTGCCGGAGCTTGGCCCTGGGTGCTGTCGACTGTCAGCTGGTGATTGGCGGCAGCTGTGGCGAGGCAGTCCATACCTCCGGGGCTGTCAGCTGTGAGAGGAGTCCATACAGGGGGCTGTCAACTGTGGCAGCAGGTGCCGCAAAAGCCGCCCAGGGAGGCCGCCAGATACAGTGAAGTGGTCTCGGCCCCAGAAGGTATCAATCACAGGAGCAGCAAGTGAAAGGAGCCGCAAGCCTGTGCCTGTGCCTGGTCCCGGTGCAGCAGGGAAAACGAGCCGCAAAGGAGCAGGAAGCCAAAAAGGAGCCGGAAGAAGAGCCGGAAGGAGAGCCGGAGAACTATTGGGCTGACAGCTGTGGAGAAGCGGAAAGGAAGGTGAGCCACAGCAGTTGTGCACAGCCATTACATTTTCAATACCTCCACTTTGAGGGTCTTTTTAGTAGGCCCTCATTGAGGTGAGTGGGAGCCCGGGTACCCGCGGAAGTGTCCCAGCTAGGTCTGGGTGCGGCTTGCGGGCACCTGGCAGCTCCTGTCCGCTACTTGTCACTACTCGCCTGATACCTGCGAGACACCCAGTCCGTTACCAGCTTAACATCGGTCTGATATCGGCCTGTTACCAGCAGGACATCGGGACCCACCCCGTCATACCCCTGTGACCCCACGTTTGTCCATCGCTGCATCATTGCTTGCTGGTTTCTCCTCTTCTCTCTCTGCAGAGCAGTTCTTGGGATCGCGTGACGAAGGTGGAGGCTGTGGGGGCAGCGGAAGTAGCTGCAGTCTTCACCCTCTTTTTGGCTGAACGGGTTGTTGTTGTTGCTAACCATCGTTTCAAACATCATTGCCATTATCAGCCCCTCCACTCCGCACTTAACATCATGATCCAAAGTGATCAGAATTTAGTTGGAATCCCCTTGCAATCTAAAAAAATCGCTTGCAATCCAAAAAGAAAAAAAATCTCTGCGCAGATAACGCAATGAGGTCAGGTCGGCTGCATGAGTCAATGCCACGACCTCAAACAAAGCGGCAGAGAAAGAATGGAGAGAATGGGGACGGA
>CAWUFW010031716.1:0-15066 GCA_963921515.1 Calotriton arnoldi | reverse complement strand
CTAGGTTTGGTATTTTCCCATACCTATGAGCACTTTAGCAAAGGGGTAATAGGCAGGGAAAAATATTTATAAGTTTATATATGTATATTTTTTTAAATCGGGAGTACCGAAAAAATAAAAAAATGGAATTACACTATAAGACACTGTATTTCAATAGCATAATGTGCTAAAGTGTTTCTTTAATTTTTTACATGTTTAAATACACAAAAAGTGTACGGAGTAGCACGTTAATTAGTAATGATGACTACACTACTTAAAAAAACACAGTTCACCGTACCAGCATGTGAAATAACTGCATTAATAACAACAGCTATGACATCTCAAATTCCATGATTTGCCTGAACACACTGCATGGTACAGTGGCGAGATATAGTTAATGTAGTCTGGAGAGTGAGGTGATAAGACTGTGTAAAGAGCATATATGTATGTTTATTTACAGCCCTGATGAAGTTCTCTTGGAGAGTACGAAACTCATTGGCTGGGCTAAAAACATGTGCTTGAAGATTTAAAATTTGGGACTCAACACTATGCTCCTGTCTATTAATGGGCTGAATGAAGATTCAACAGTCTTTATGTACTGCTTTGCCGTATTTGGATATGAGTTACTAAGAATTACTGACTGTTATTAGGATTTGTTGTAGCGCTCCCTATGTTTGTTTGCATTGAAAATTATCTTATGGAAAATACAATGTGCTGTAGCACAGAATACTCACTGGGAAAATGCCTGCAAAAAGAAAAAGTTGTCCCAGAAACAGTCTTTCACCAAAAGCAGTGGGTAACCAACATGCCATCACCCTCAACTGAAAATGACGCTGCCAATCAGAGAATAACAGAATTGGCAGGTAAAATGAAAAAATATACCTACATATACACAAAACAGGGGTATTGTACTCACGTCTAAACAGCCTATGCAAACAAGTAACCATAATGAAACGAGCACTGGCAAAGCCAACATGTTTCACATTTTTGGCCTATTGACTTTTCCACTGCCTTTGGCGATGCTGCATAGCATGGCTAAAAGACAAAAAAACAAAGGTGCTAAGACATGGCCACAGCAGATGCATAATTTTGCAGGCGTGTGATTACATCTTTATGCATGCAGGCCCACAAAATGATGCAGGTGGCAATTAAAAAAACAATTTGTGAGCCTAGATGAACAAGTAAATTTAAAAACAAAATGAAAAATAAGGAGCGCAAAAGTTTTTTTTTAAGGCAGAGGACCGGCAGCAATTTCTTGCCTGGTCCACCCCCAAAAAGACGATGGGTATAAGGTAACCAAGGAGAGGTGGGGGAAGCAACAGGAAGTGGGCAGAAGCAGGGGGAAAGGAGCACATGAGGGAGAGCAACACATTGAAAAGGGAAGAAGCAAATGAGCAAGAAAGCAACAGAGAGAGCGGGAGAGGGAAGCAGTTTGGCAGAGGGATAAGCACAATCAATCAATCAATCACAGAATTTGTAGAGCGCACTACTTACCCGCGAGGGTCTCAAGGCGCTGGGGAGAGGGAAGGGGGGGTGCTGCTACTGGTCGAACAGCCAGGTCTTGAGTAGCCTCCTGAAGGTCAGCAGGTCTTGGGTCTGTCGTAGGCTTAGTGGAAGGGTGTTCCAGGTCTTGGCGGCGAGGTGTGAGAAGGATCTGCCGCCGGTGGTTGTTCTTCGAATGCGAGGGACGGTGGCGAGGGAGAGGTCGGCGGAGCGGAGCTGGCGGTTGGGGACGTAGAAGAAGAGTCGTCTGTTGAGGTAGGCTGGGCCAGTTTTGTGGAGTGCCTTGTGTGCGTGGATGAGGAGTTTGAAGGTGATCCTCCTGTCGACGGGGAGCCAGTGCAGGTTCCTCAGGTGGGGGGTGATGTGGCTGTGGCGTGGTACGTCGAGGATCAGGCGTGCGGAGGCGTTTTGTATGCGTTGGAGTCGTTTGATGAGCTTGGCCGGGGCTCCCGCGTAGAGGGCGTTCCCATAGTCAAGTCTGCTACTGACGAGGGCCTGGGTGACTGTTCTTCTTGTGTCTGTCGGGATCCACCTGTAGATCTTGCGAAGCATGCGGAGGGTGTTGAAGCAGGAGGAGGAGACTGCGTTGACTTGCTTGGCCATGGAGAGCGTTGAGTCGAGGATGACTCCCAGGTTGCGTGCGTGGTCGGTGGGTGTCGGGCCTGCTCCCATCGTCGTTGGCCACCAGGAGTCTTCCCAGGCTGAGGGGTTGGAGCCGAGGATGAGGACCTCCGTCTTGTCCGTGTTCAGCTTTAGTCGGCTGATCTTCATCCAATCGGCGACGGCCTTCATTCCTTCATGGAGATTGGCTTTGGCGGCGAGGGGGTCCTTGGTGAGGGAGAGGATCAGTTGAGTGTCGTCTTCGTAGGAGATAATGTTGAGGTCGTGCTGTCTGGCGATGCGTGCGAGCGGGGCCATGTAGATGTTGAACAGTGTTGGGCTGAGAGAGCTTGCAACCAAGGAAATGGCAAAACAGAGCTTGGGGAGAAGCAAACAAGGGAGAGAGCTGGAAAACACATGCACTCTCATGGAGTGTTTAAGCAAAATTTAAAATGTATTCCCCTAAAAGTGAGCACTGAAAGGATAAAAGCCAGCCAATCGGCGAGATGGTAAAGGGGCTATGCTTCAAAAACACTAGATGGACAAGCTGTGACAAGGAAAACCATTGAATAAGAAGCAAGCAAATGAAAGTGACAATAAAGTCAACCAATGGTAAGCAATGGGCGGGTTGTATACCCCTATCCGTTCTTGGTAAGGAACACAATGGGTCTTTTGCAACCAGACAGCTTGCGCTATCTTGTCATCTCAACCGAAAAAGGCAAAACATGTTATTTTTAAAATTTACATATTGATTACAGGCCACCTTGTTTATATCTAATCTGTTTAATCACTTCGTAATGAGTGTATTCTTGTTTGCTGCCTTTTACTTATTGTAGGGAGTCCTATTTCTTGGTGCTTACCAGGGTTGCTCTAATTTGCTGCACTACACAATTTGTATTGCTGTAATGTTATGGTAAATTCATTCAAATTATAGATTCCCGCCCTGAGTGGCTGCCTACTTGCCCTGCCCATCCACTCTCAGACATACCAATGTCATCTCTAGGGAGGGGATCCCTAGTCACACAAACTCCTCTCGAGGCACCTGATATCCATTCTTTAGCTCCAGCAATATCCTTTGGGCTCATCACCATCCCTATGCTAAGCATCACCAGGGCCAATCATGGTGGCCTCCATTTATCCATCAGTCTGATGATCCTCAAGGAGAGTTCCAGTGGTAGAACAGGATGCAGCAAATTAGAAAACTAAAAAGTGGAATTCAACAGGACCCAGAAGGCGGAGGGAAGACACGAATACTACAAGGGAAACCCCCAGGACCAGCACAACAACGGTGCAAGAACATGAAGGGAGGGTCAGTCACGGGGCTTCTATTATCCAACATGTTACTTACAGTAGCATGTCTGCACATCATGTCAAGCCATTAGCCGCACCACTCACGAGACAAGAAATTAGACTATGCCTAAGCCAATCCTGGCTTCGGTCATTAGCTGGAGGCATATTGTCGAAGATGAAGGGCTGAAAAGCCTGCCTAAACAAGTAGACACTATTTAGTCTCCAGTGATATAGGTAGTCCATCAGTGAACAAGAGTACTCTGCAGACTTTGATTATATATGTGCACCCTCTAATTACTTGTGGTGAAGAAGTGTGTTATTAGTGTACCTCTTTAGGCTTTGATGCTGCATGCATCCTGAGCTAGTCTCTGACAGTTGTAGCAAACATGGGCTCTTAAGTCTCTGATGGTGTTTGTTGGACCTGGCCATCTCTGCAGGGTCACCCCAACCTTTTTGCTTTCCTCCTACTACTTTTTTGCTGAATTCGTTTTTGTTGGCCATAGGACTTAACTGCTGCTAACCAGTGATAAAGAGATTGTGCTCTCCCCCTAAAGCATCGTAGAATATGCTTGTACCCAATTGACATATTTAATTTACTTGTAAGTCTCTTGTATAGTAGCACTACATGTGCCCATGGCCTGTACATTAAATGCTACTAGTGGGCCTGCAACACCGATTGTGCCACCCACTTCAGTAGCACTTTAAACATGTCGCAGGCCTGCCATTGCTGAGCATGTATGCACAATTTTAAACTGCCATGTCGACCTGCAAAATAAACCTTTTGCCAGACCAAGACCTTCTCTTTTTATACATATAGGTCACCCTGGGGTACTCCGTGGACAACCCAGAGGGCAGGGTGCAGAGTATTTAAAAAAATTGGACATGTATTTTTAAGTTCTGCATGTCCTGGAAGTGAAAAACTATTAAATTCTATTTTCACTACTGCAAGGCCTATCTCTCCGATAGGTTAACATTGGTATTACCTTATTACATTTTATATGTGTAATTCCCAAATGGGAAGAAATGACCCCTTCAAGTTTGGTGTCTCTGGAATCACAATTAAAAATCCTAATTTATGGTGAAGTCAGATTTTAAATTGTAATTCTGAAAATGCCACTTATAGAAGTTGTCATTTTCTTGTGTTAGCCATTTGGTTCCTGCAGCCTGCCTTTGTGTTCACATGGCTGGGTGTAGTTGGCAGTTGGGCTTTGTGTATTCCTCTTAGACAGCCACACACAAAGGGGAGCTTAGGTGTAATTGAATGGGCCATCACTGGAAGGATGGGAGGGAGGAGCTAGGCACAGTCCCTCTTACACTTGAATAGGCTGTGTTCTGCCTCCACACAAAGGGCCTAACGACTCTGCATTGTTACTTCAACCATATTGGAGTCATGGCAGGTAGGGAATGCCTTGCACTTCACAGATACTGTCTAGAAGCTTCTCCTACCTTCCAGAACCAGGGCACCAGTGTATAAAAGAAAGACCTCAGACACCAACTCTTCAGTACACTTCTGGACCTGAGGATACTCTGCCAGGAAGAAGGATTGCTGTGCTGCTGAAAGGACTGCCACTCTGCTGCACTGCTACTCTGAAGGAGCTACTGCCCTGCTGTGCTAAACTGCTGCCGGGGGAGGAAGAACTGGACCTGCAACCCATCTTGAGCCCAGGACCCCAGAGTGACTCAAAGGGCTAGTTTGCTGGCCTCCTAATCTGAGCCTTAGGGACATAAATGTCTCCCGACCAGCTTCCGGACCCGTCTTCAGTGAGTTCCTGATCCCCCAAGTGGTGACTCTCATGTACTATGCCCTTGGTGTGACTCTTGAGCTCTTTGAAATCAAGGTTTTGGGCTGTTCATGACTGCGAACAGAACCACGCCACTCACACCGAAAAGCTGTGAGAAAGCAGTCAGCCTGTCTCTTTGCACAGCAAGCATGGATTGCAGAGGAGGATCGTCAACAAGAGGCTCCAGCCCGTCCATCCGTGACGCCCGGCCTGCTCCTCATGCCACACCAACAATGCTCTCCTTGCTCCCTGTGGCCCTCTCGAACGCAAATGGGACTCCTGGCACAAAACTTGAGAAGGCAAACCTTCATCTGGACTAATCTGGGACTGAATCCTACCACGCTCCAACATGGTCGCTCTAAACCTATGAATTTGACCCTGTCCAGCGCAACTAGATAGCTTCGGTTGGCGTTCTATGCTTTTAGGCGCCATATTGCAGTTTATTCTTCAAGAAGTCATAACTTCGGTTCTACTGATTAGATTTTTGTTGTTTTGGTCTTCTTTTTTTATTTAAATTAAGCTCTATTTTTCTAACCTGGAGTGGGATCTTTTTGTGTGGTGTTTTTACTGATTTATTGTTTGAAGTGTTGCACAAATACTTTACACACTACCTCTAAGTTAAGCCTGACTGCTCTGTGCCAAGCTACCATGAGGTTGAGCACAGGTTAATTTGGTTGTTTGCTTGTGCCTTACCCTGACTTGGATTGTGGTTGCTGCTTGACTAGGGCTCACCCCCCAGTCAACCAGTAACCGTAGGTCCTCTCTGGTCGCTAATGACACAAATGATTCCTCCTCTTCCATCTCCAATATTTTCAAAGGGTCCGAATGAGTCTCTCATTACATAGGGGAGCTTGCCTGGGCATGTGACAGTGCGTCTCATGCTATGTCTCTGATAACCTGCCTGTGTTATATTCTGTCTCTTACTGTCTAAAAGCACCTGCTTCTGTCCCTGCTAGTTTAAGTGTTCTATTTTCTGCTTTCACAATTCTATATATGCCCTAGACAGTCTCTGGTAACGTGTCCTATTGATTCTCTGCCAGTATAGGTGTGCATGAGGATGTTACTTTTAGTATATGAGATTGCTGTTTTTTTTTTATAGCAATTATGTTGCGTGCTCTATTCCGATTCTGGTATTATCATTCTATCCAATTCTTTCTGTAATAGATTAAGTGCCCCTAGTCTGCATCTGATAGTATGTGTGCTATAATCTCTCACTGATAGCATAGGCATCAATTCTTTAAAATGAACCAATGACATCAAAGGAAGTGACATCACATGATGTTTGACAAGGAATCTTTCCGGAAAGTGATGTCATATAATCATAATCCTGAGGACATCGCAATAGCGGACGTTATTGAAATTTAGACTCTTGATAACACAGTTATAAAATAACAGTTACTAACAGAGTTAAATGCCCATTTTATATACCGCCTTCATTTTAAATAGGGTGCTCACATGATAGCAACATTGCACGCTTCTCTTTTTATTGCATGAAATATTGGTTTGATGGAAAAGGAGAATAAAGTGTAACAAAAACAGAAAACTAAACTGGAAGTCATATTATTTATGCCACAAACTGTCATGATTTAATATTTTCTCTAGAGTACACCCAAAACCTAAAATGTGCAAGATGCACAAAAATAATAGTGGTTTTGTTCACCTTTATCTCTTCACATAGACCATATATTGAATGTGGGCTATATAATTGCCATAAATTATTCCTTAGCACTTTTAATACATTTTGATTAGTATCACGCGCTAAAGCACAGAGGTGAGACTTTTAATCAAACACATCACTTTCGATATACTTTGCACTGCTTTATTAATTTGTTTTGCAGGGCTAACCTTACTGCCTCATTTTCAGTTCGAGATGGAGAGAGTAAACATTGCACATGACAGCACTGTTGACCTTCTGTTCCTGGCATTGCCTTTGCCTCCCCTGAGGCCAGGGGTCGCAAGGAGCAAGCTTGGGACAGCAGCTGCGACCCCTGGTAACCTCTAAATGAAGTACATGACTGATAGTGTAAGGGAATCACTGACATAATATCGACAGACACAATATCGACCTACCATATTATCGACACAAAAATATCGATTACACTATTATCGACAACCTATACATATTTTAAAAAATACACTAAAAGCGACACCAAAATATCGTCAAACATTTACATCGATATCAGTATTATCGAACACTAAAATATCGTAATCAAAAATATCGAACAGTTAAAAAATATACATGTCAAAAATATCGATAACAATTATATAGACAGCAATAATATCGTTTTTAAAAAAATATCGACATCTTAAAAACAGTTAAAACAAACAATACTTAACACAAAAAATATATTTTTACCAATAAACATACACTGCATACAAAATAAATGAAATACAACCTGTTTTAAAAATATTAAAATATGTAATCACAAAATATATTATAAATACACTATTAATAACTATTTAAAGATTATAAGTAAATAAAATGCACACATTATTTAACAGCAAATACAATATAATACACATTTAATGGACTAAATCTGTTAAAAATAAAAAAACAATAACTGATTCTTAATTAGCGTTTTCCATATATGGAGAACAATGACCAAAACAATTAAAACAATAAATAACAACCAATGAAATACACACACTATTAAAATAAAGCAATGAAATGAAACAAACAATTAATTAAACACTATATAAAGACAAAAAAAATTATCATTATTTTACACCTCAAACCAAAAAGAAAGAATAAGGCAAAACTCTGCCGGATTGCTGCCAGAACACAGAACTTTGTTAAAGAAAATTCTATTTCCTACTTCATAAAGTAAGTAAAATGCCATTTATAATCTAACACTACTGCTAGTCTTCAAAAACAACTATTTATAATGAATAAATAAGTAATATGTATATTTTAAAATTATGTCTCCTCTACAGATAACTCGGAAAACATCCAAACAGATACAGAACAGTGTGAAAAATCGACTAAGAAATCAAGTAAGTATTAAAGGAAATTCAATTAAAACAATTACCTAAAATACCCAACCAAACCCCAACTTTAACCCAACTTCCCCCCACCTCGTTCACAATTATGCAAAATTAATAAAAGTATATTTTTTTCTACCAATAGAAATATCATCAACAAAACTGAAATCAAACAACAAAGAAAGTGCATCAGCATTAAAAATGACCTCAAATTCAACATTGTAAGTATATAAAGAACAATGTATCTGTATTAATTAAAAAAACTGTACAGTATTCTTTTTAGTAATTTTTATATACATTTTTCTTAGCATTTGAATCATCACAATGACTGAAGGCGCACAATTCATAACTTCACAAAAGGGAAAGCTTTTACTATGTTACATGGAGTATGTGTATACCCAAGAAAAGCAAACTGGACTGAAAGTAAACTGGAAATGTAGTAAATACTATTCTAATAAGTGTTATGGGAGGGCTACAACTAAGGAAACAACTGCTCTGTATGTTAGGGAGCATAACCACCCCCTAATGTTACTGAAATAGAGGTTAGAAATGCTCTAGATGATATAAAAGAAGCTAGCACTAGCTCAGACAAATCTACCACTGAAATACTGAAGGAAATGCTGCCCAAAATACCCCAACATGCTACTGGCCAAATGCCCTCAATTTTTTCCTTGAAAAGAACTATAGCTCAAACGAAAAAAGCTACTACCACCACCACACCTGCCCCAAAAACATTTGAAGTAGAAATTCCCCCAGAACTATCAATTACACATAATGAAGAACAATTTCTTCTTTATGATAACAAAACTAAAGATAAAAGAATAATTATGTTTGCAACTGCTAATAATTTAGTAAAACTCCAACAGTCCGAAACTTGGATGATGGATGGGACTTTTAAAATATGTCCCAAACCATTCTATCAATTATTATTATTATTATCAACACTTGTAAAGCGCAGCTAACACCTTACGGGTACCCTGGCGCTGTGACACGAATGTCTCGCTTAGCATAGATGCAGAGGGAGCACAGTTACCAGAAAAAGAAGAAATTAACAGGATGGCAAAGGACATACTCGAGGTTAGAGCCAAGTCTTTATCCTTTTTCTGAACTGCAAGAGATCATCCACTTGTCTAATCTCAAGTGGAAGTTTATTCCAGAGACGTGAAGCTGCCTCCTGATTTAGTTTTTCTGACTCTGGGCACCTTCACCAGATTAGCCGAGGAAGAACGAAGAGTGCGGGGAGGGGCATACCATGTAAATTTGTCCTTCAGTGATTTGGGTCCAGCACCATGCAAAGCTTTAAACACTATACATAGTGCCTTGAATTGTATCCTTTGCGATATTGGGAGCCAGTGCAACTCTGAGAGTGCTTGAGAGGCGGAGGAGCGACGTGGTCTCATTAGTGCCAGCTTAGCCGCCATAGTCTGTATTCTCTGTAGTCTCTCAATCAAGTATCTCGGAGACTCCAACAGCAGAGCGTTACAATAGTCCAGCCTACTGAGGATGGTACTTTTGACTATCAATATTCTAGCCTGTTTTGAGAACAATGTATCTGTATTAATTTAAAAAAACTGTACAGTATTCTTTTTAGTAATTTTATTATTAATATATATAATATAATATAATTAATTAATTATATACTGTCCATGCACTATACCAAAATACTAACATTCCTTTTCTCTACGCCTTACTATCAAATAAACAAAACTCCACCTATATGGAATTACTGTCTAAAATTAAACAAGAAACCAATAATTATTTCCCCTAAAAAATAATTATTGATTTTGAGCAGGCAATGATAAATGCAATACTAAAAACATACCCACACACAGCAATTCAGGGTTGCTACTATCATTTTAATCAATGTATTTGGAGACACCTCCAGAAATCCACACTAGGGGGCCGATTACGATGGCGGTGTTTTGCACATCCGCGGTGCTGGCGGTGGCGGAAAACGTAATTTTCCGCACTCCTCCCGTCCGCTGTATTACAATGGTCAAAGATAGCCCATTTCCCGTCCGATGCGGAGTTTCGGGATCCGCCAGGATTTTCTTTCCGCAACGGTGGCGGAGGGAGCCACTAGAGAAAGACCGCCGTGCAGAATGACGTTACGACCGCCGTACAAATCACGATGCCTCAAACAGCCCATCACAACGCAGCAGAGAAACCAGCCACCCGTAGACGGCGGAAGCATTACTGCGGAGATCGAAACCCGAATCCCGGTCACCTCCACGCGTTCCTGACCGCTATGGATCCAGCTCTTCAAGCCCTTCCGCTGCTGTACCTGATCCACTACCAGCAAATAAGACGTCGCCGCGGTCAACACCGCAGGTACATAAAAACACATCTCTGCACACAACCACAACACACAACTCCTGTGCCGAAATACGGTTCCTGTCCACATCAGACACTCTGGTGGAGACAGGAACATATCCCACAGTGTACTCACACATGTCCTGCCTGCTCGAAATCCACACCTCCGCATCCGGGTCACCCATCAACCACGAAATCACTGCAATGTCCCGGGCAAGTCGCCGCAGCGGTGAAGACGCGGGAAAACCTGCGCACAATGTAGTAGGCAGGGCCGGCGCCAGGCATGGGCAGTCTGGGCAGCTTCCCAGGGCTCCACCTTCACTCGACCCACATGGTGGGCTACATCAGTAGGCCACAGCCCACAGCATGCTTCCGACACCCATTTCTGCACATGCTGTGTGCCCCTCCTGTCCCCCCCCCAATGCACAATTTATCAGCCAGGTGTGGCTCGACCTCACACCTCACACATCAAAGGGCAAGGTAGATTGACTGGGAAGGTGGGGGTGAAGATGAACACCCTGCACAGAAGGTCAGGGGCTGGACAACCCTCCTCCTCACACCTGCCTTCCACTCATGTGAATCAAACTGAGTATAATTAAGAAATGTAGACTCACACTGCATATTAACAACCACTAAACTGTTCACACTGCATGTCAAGTCCCTCTGAAAGATCCCACACTGACACCCTGCCACATACACATACCATAGGTCAGCAGCAATGTAGGACAATAAATGGGCTAGGCCACAGTGGAGTGCACAGTGCTGGAAAACCAGGGAGCAAGCCACATAGCATTTGGACATCACATGCAAGAGGAGGAACATATCACACTACCCTTAGGCCCTCAAATCAGACATGGGTGACACAGTGATGGCAATGAAACCAAAGTGACAACTGTGCAATATCTCTGGGATACATCAATGCAAGCTATGCATAGGCACAGGAATGATAGGAAGTGTCAGAAGCCACACAGTGACCAGCCACACATCTGTGTCAACTTACTTGACATGTGTATGCCACCAGCACAACACACATGGCTCATTGTCACACTCCCTGACTGTCAAACGCAAGTAGGATCTTCACACATACCCTCATCTACCCATCTCACACCTGCAACACTCAACACCTGTGAGAAACACACATAAAGGTGCAAATAAGGTCCTGTGAGTTTCCAGACAATCAATCACACGCCCTGGTGTGCATCAACAAATGTCAGCCTTACACTCAGGGATGCCTGAACCAATGCTGACCCAAAATCAATATCCAAACACAAATCTCACAAACAACATCCACAGAAGTCCAACAAGCCCAGCCATGTGCAGGCAAACAGTGGCTAGGCAATGTGACCCTAGACAGAACAGGAATACACAACATTGTCACTCTGGACAAATGCACAGACACCAAACCCCAACACAAATAAGAATTGCATCTTCAAATGCCAATCATGAACACTAACTGGGATCAATGGCACAAATCAGCTAACACAGACATAGACACCACACCAGTCATCAAGTGAGCATGCTGTCACAGTGTACCACAAGCATGCACATGCACAATCCTGACAAGAGACAGGTCAAACATAGGAGGACATACCACTATTGTGCACTAAAAACAAGCTCATGAACAAGAATCCACATTGCTGCATGTGACATACACACAAGAAATGCACACATCTGAATGTATCACAATGCACAAACTACTCACACACAATGTCATGCAAATAGAACATCACACACACATTGCACCTGTCAGCAGAAAGAGCCAACACAGGCCAAACACCGCATCCATCTACAACCAAAACACAACAGATGCACATACCAATCGATCACATAGCAATCTCAGCTGGACATCAGGGGGATGCACACCAGGCAAGTACAAGGCAACATACACTGACAGCACTGCATGCACACTAAGCAGTGTGTGCACACCAACCAAACCAGTAGCACACATATCTGAGTGCCCCACCATGAACTCCCACAACACAAATCACCACAGCACACAGATAACATCACACTCAGGAAGGGTAGCAGTACCTCAGCAAACAGACATACAGCTTAGCCATCACCCACAGATGCACAACTCAGGGAAACACAGATGCAAACAACATGACTAGAGGACTGTGCTGCTCAAACATATGCACTGCACATGAGCAACCATGACTGCAAACAAGTAGAAGAAAATAACACATAACTAAATGTGAAACTGTCCTGAGTGGCTCATTGGTCCTGTACACAGATCATCCTCACACAGTATAGTGTCACACTATGAAGTGAAGGGGAGGGTCACACACTGGCAAGGCATGGGGTGGAAGACATGAGATTGAAGTGGTGTGTACATCAGTATTGGACAGGTGAGGAGTGTACAGTCCACAAACACATAGAGGAGTAACTCACAATGTGTAGGCATCAGAAGCACCTATAGGGGATGGTATGACTCCTCATACCACATACTATACGCGACCCAAAAATGTGTCAAGTGACAGCAATGCATGAGAAAACTCACAAATAATGTCAGTGTGGCTGAGCAGGTCAGCACAGTGAGCACAAACTTAAACAAGACCCATGGCTGATCAACAAAACACAATCAGTTGACTGGGGGTGAGTGTTTGATTGGCTCAAACGTTCCGTCCATCATCCCCTTTTGTATCGCTTTGTTCGCCCTAAGTTGGCGGGGGTATGCCCAGACGTGGGTCCCTTGCTCACTTTGCCACTGGATTCAAGCAAGCCTGGCTGATGACGGCTGGAATGCCAGAAACCGGTCCTAGGATGCTTGTTTCCGGTCCAGGGAAGACATGGCTTGGCAGTTCGGGCTGGACTGTTCCCATGAGGCACAGGGTCAGACTGATTTGCATATGGCCATGTCTGAACTGGGGTGGTGGAGTGAGCTAAAGAATGATGATGGATTAAACCCAGATCAGTTGACTGGGGGTGAGTGTTTGATTGGCTTAAACGTTCCGTCCATCATCCCCTTTTGTATCGCTTTGTTCGCCCTAAGTTGGCGGGGGTATGCCCAGACGTGGGTCCCTTGCTCACTTTGCCACTGGATTCAAGCAAGCCTGGCTGATGACGGCTGGAATGCCAGAAACCGGTCCTAGGATGCTTGTTTCCGGTCCAGGGAAGACATGGCTTGGCAGTTCGGGCTGGACTGTTCCCATGAGGCACAGGGTCAGACTGATTTGCATATGGCCATGTCTGAACTGGGGTGGTGGAGTGAGCTAAAGAATGATGATGGATTAAACCCAGATCAGTTGACTGGGGTGAGTGTTTGATTGGCTCAAACGTTCCGTCCATCATCCCCTTTTGTATCGCTTTGTTCGCCCCTAAGTTGGTGGGGGTATGCCCAGACGTGGGTCCCTTGCTCACTTTGCCACTGGATTCAAGCAAGCCTGGCTGATGACGGCTGGAATGCCAGAAACCGGTCCTAGGATGCTTGTTTCCGGTCCAGGGAAGACATGGCTTGGCAGTTCGGGCTGGACTGTTCCCATGAGGCACAGGGTCAGACTGATTTGCATATGGCCATGTCTGAACTGGGGTGGTGGAGTGAGCTAAAGAATGATGATGGATTAAACCCAGATCAGTTGACTGGGGGTGAGTGTTTGATTGGCTCAAACGCTCCGTCCATCATCCCCTTTTGTATCGCTTTGTTCGCCCTAAGTTGGCGGGGGTATGCCCAGACGTGGATCCCTTGCTCACTTTGCCACTGGATTCAAGCAAGCCTGGCTGATGACGGCTGGAATGCCAGAAACCGGTCCTAGGATGCTTGTTTCCGGTCCAGGGAAGACATGGCTTGGCAGTTCGGGCTGGACTGTTCCCATGAGGCACAGGGTCAGACTGATTTGCATATGGCCATGTCTGAACTGGGGTGGTGGAGTGAGCTAAAGAATGATGATGGATTAAACCCAGATCAGTTGACTGGGGGTGAGTGTTTGATTGGCTCAAACGTTCCGTCCATCATCCCCTTTTGTATCGCTTTGTTCGCCCTAAGTTGGTGGGGGTATGCCCAGACGTGGGTCCCTTGCTCACTTTGCCACTGGATTCAAGCAAGCCTGGCTGATGACGGCTGGAATGCCAGAAACCGGTCCTAGGATGCTTGTTTCCGGTCCAGGGAAGACATGGCTTGGCAGTTCGGGCTGGACTGTTCCCATGAGGCACAGGGTCAGACTGATTTGCATATGGCCATGTCTGAACTGGGGTGGTGGAGTGAGCTAAAGAATGATGATGGATTAAACCCAGATCAGTTGACTGGGGGTGAGTGTTTGATTGGCTCAAACGTTCCGTCCATCATCCCCTTTTGTATCGCTTTGTTCGCCCTAAGTTGGCGGGGGTATGCCCAGACGTGGGTCCCTTGCTCACTTTGCCACTGGATTCAAGCAAGCCTGGCTGATGACGGCTGGAATGCCAGAAACCGGTCCTAGGATGCTTGTTTCCGGTCCAGGGAAGACATGGCTTGGCAGTTCGGGCTGGACTGTTCCCATGAGGCACAGGGTCAGACTGATTTGCATATGGCCATGTCTGAACTGGGGTGGTGGAGTGAGCTAAAGAATGATGATGGATTAAACCCAGATCAGTTGACTGGGGGTGAGTGTTTGATTGGCTCAAACGTTCCGTCCATCATCCCCTT
>CAWUFW010031715.1:0-15067 GCA_963921515.1 Calotriton arnoldi | reverse complement strand
CTGGGTCCCTCCGACCACTCCTCGGCTGCTGACCCAGTCTGGCTCTCCGGCTCCTCCTGGTCCGTGGAGCTGTCCCCTTCCGTGGCCGTGGATGTATCTGCAAACAATGGGGAAACAGACAGACATCAGTCACCTGCACATAACGCACACACCACTGTGAGCACAGCACATCACAGAGCAAGCCCTGGCATCATTAGTTGTACATTGCTAAAAGTGCACTAATTGAACAGGAGAAGTCAATTGTCAGTCTGATGCCAAGCATGGCACTCACATCCCACATGGCCTTGCACCCATCTGTCTGGTGTCTGTTGGATTGCAACACCCCAGTGTTGACACATGCACCAAGTACACAGTAGTTGGACAGTGCAGAGGACACAGTGTGGACACATCACAGCTCTTGCCACTGAGTCAGTACAGGTTTCCGGATGTAAGGGATGCCCAGAGTCAAATAGGAAATGCATGTGATGCATACCAGCGACAGACACCATGATGCACCCATGTCCTGATAGCCAGCGCCACTATGGTGTGCATGTAGCACATGTCACTCCCCTGCAGGCTCACCAATCAGTAGACACATGCCATGGCGGAGGCATGACTGCAAAGTCATACATCACTGGCTCAGTGATGTATGACTTTGCAGCCAGACAACAACACTCTGCACTGTGTCACAATAGTAGGTCATGGGGAATGCAAGTCCTGGAGCTGCACAAGTGCACATGTACATCCCCCACAACACATCCTCTTAACCCTCATCTGTCCAGGTCATACCTATTGGACATATGGGAGACCTGTGACACTACCCTCTGAACCTGAGCCCCTCACACTCTGCTGTGCATGGGGAACAGCTGCCTGAACTTCACATTTACATGCCCCAGTCTGCATGGGCAGCTGATCAGACACCTATGTGTCACACAAGTATCGTCTCCTATGGTCACATCTCCAGTGGCATGCTGAGCCCCTACCAAGAAACTCCACAGCAGTCCTGGCGACTAATCCACAGCACACTGACACAGAGGCAGACACCTGAGGGGTCAAATCACTGTGCACAATGTGTCCGCTGATACACGGGAGTGGGAGTACAGAGTGTATTGTATGGCCTGGAGTAGGCATGACTGTCCAGCCCCACATGAATGAGGGATGAGCCCTGGACTGTAGGCAGCTGGCTAAGTATGTGTGACACACGTCATATACATACTCCTGGGGCCCAAACATTGTTCCCACCCGCAGCATGGGTGTGTGCCAGGTACCCCAGCCACATGTGGTGGATCAGCTCAGCAATTGGACCACAGATCAAAGTAACACGCTGAATACATGTCAGAATACAGGCATTGTGTAAGCAATGGACCCACCCATGATGCCCACCACAGAGTCAGGGAAACAGATGCTGTCTCCCACCTTGAGTCAAGCAAACTGCAAGGACACAGTCCTAAGTGACAGAATTCCCTGCATGTAAGGGCCACACCTGGGTATCAGATGAGGAGTGGGCAGTGCACAATAGAGGGACATGGCTCCTGGACAACATGACTGCTGTACTGTGGCAGTTTAACCAGGCCCGAGGAGGGCACATAGCATGTTAGACAGAGTACACAGTGCAGTCTTTGACTCACCCCCTCCTTGCTGCTCTCTGGCCTTCAGCTGCCCATCCAGGTCTGGAAAGACCACCGCCAGGATCCTGAGCATGTGGGGGGTCAGGGTCCGTGTTCCGCCCCTCCTGCGAGGAGGCGACAGCTTCAGCTGGACCCGTGCAATCCTCCGGGTCCAGCCCCGAAGGTCCTGCTACCTCTTTTGGCAGTTGCGGATCCGGCGCTTGTAGACCCCCACGGACCGGACAGCCCGGACGATGTCCTTCCATATCTCATGCTTCCGATGGGCAGAAGCCTGTCAGGATGACAAAGTGATAAGGCCATTACTACACATGCAACATATCCGTGCATGACACAGTTGCATATACATGTCGCAATCACAGGGGCACATGGTGTACACAGGCAGTGCACGGCTGCCCATGGACAGTTTTCCAGAAGTCACTACATGGTATCATTGCATGGGGAGTAAAACCCTGTTCAGAAGCACTGTCACTGCACCATACCTGTCCAGTGCAAGTCACTACACACTATGGGGGTGACAACTACTCAGTGAGCCTGCTAGCCAGTGGTGTGCTGACTCTCAGCCTTGCTAGTCAGACAAAATGCACATTCAGAAAGGCAGTGCACAGAACACTCACCTGCTCCCCTGGTGTCCCATACAGCTTGCTGTACTGTGGAAGTAGGCTGTCCAGCAGGGCCTGGTTCTCCTCAAGGCTGAAGGCTGGGGCTCTCTCCACAGTACGTGCCATTGCAGGGTCCAGAGGGGCAGAGACAGCAGCAGTGCAGTGGCAGATGTCGTCCTGGAGCATGTAGTGCAGGCAAGTGGGCTCTCAGGGGAACAGGCAGCAATATATATGTGCTGGAGAGGCAGATACTGTCCCTTGTGTCCAAAGTGATAGGTCCAAGTCGTTTGCATCTTCTGAATCTGGCCAATCCATGGAATAGCAGCACCAAAACACGCCCACAGCATCCTTCAAAACTTCAACTTCATGACAGACATGAATTTGCAACATTGTTGTGGGTGACCAACTAATTTTCCAGCAACCGACTCGTTCGAAATTCGAAAACGCGTCCGTTGCCAGGCAAGCCCATTGTCAATGGGTGCGCACCGATCGGTCCATTGAGGTACAACGCGCACAGGGGTACAACGCGTACCCGCACACATTGAAAGCAATGGGCCGGCCGGAGGCACCGATCGGTCCATTGCAGTTCAACGCGCACAGGGGTACAACGCGTGCCCGCACACATTGAAAGCAATGGGCCGGCCGGAGGCACCGATCGGTCCATTGCAGTTCAACGCGCACAGGGGTACAACGCGTACCCGCACACATTGAAAGCAATGGGCCGGCCGGAGGCACCGATCGGTCCATTGCAGTTCAACGCGCACAGGGGTACAACGCGTACCCGCACACATTGAAAGCAATGGGCCGGCCGGAGGCACCGATCGGTCCATTGCAGTTCAACGCGCACAGGCACTGGCGTAGCAAGGGGGGGCGGAGGGCGGCAGCGCCCGGGCGGCACGAGATTTGGGGCGGCAGGTAAATTTATCGCCAGCACCCCCGCCCCCTCGCTCTTAGGCGCTCGGCGGCGGCAAAAGGCAGGGACCGCCACGGGCGGCAGAGTGCCTGGCTACGCCACTGCGCACAGGGGTACAACGCGTACCCGCACACATTGAAAGCAATGGGCCGGCCGGAGGCACCGATCGGTCCATTGCTCTTCAACGCGCACAGGGGTACAACGCGTACCCGCACACATTGAAAGCAATGGGCCGGCCGGAGGCACCGATCGGTCCATTGCTGTTCAACGCGCACAGGGGTACAACGCGTACCCGCACACATTGAAAGCAATGGGCCGGCCGGAGGCACCGATCGGTCCATTGCAGTTCAACGCGCACAGGGGTACAACGCGTACCCGCACATTGAAAGCAATGGGCCGGCCGGAGGCACCGATCGGTCCATTGCAGTTCAACGCGCACAGGGGTACAACGCGTACCGCACACATTGAAAGCAATGGGCCGGCCGGAGGCACCGATCGGTCCATTGCAGTTCAACGCGCACAGGGGTACAACGCGTACCCGCACACATTGAAAGCAATGGGCCGGCCGGAGGCACCGATCGGTCCATTGCAGTTCAACGCGCACAGGGGTACAACGCGTACCCGCACACATTGAAAGCAATGGGCCGGCCGGAGGCACCGGTCGGTCCATTGCAGTTCAACGCGCACAGGGGTACAACGCGTACCGCGCACATTGAAAGCAATGGGCCGGCCGGAGGCACCGATCGGTCCATTGCAGTTCAACGCGCACAGGGGTACAACGCTGTACTCGCGCACATTGAAAGCAATGGGCCGGCCGGAGGCACCGATCGGTCCATTGCTGTTCAACGCGCACAGGGGTACAACGCGTACCCGCACATTGAAAGCAATGGGCCGGCCGGAGGCACCGATCGGTCCATTGCAGTTCAACGCGCACAGGGGTACAACGCGTACCACGCACATTGAAAGCAATGGGCCGGCCGGAGGCACCGATCGGTCCATTGCTGTTCAACGCGCACAGAGGTATAACGCTGCACCGCGCACATTGAAAGCAATGGGCCGGCCGGAGGCACCGATCGGTCCATTGCTGTTCAACGCCGCACAGGGGTACAACGCTGCACCCGCACACATTGAAAGCAATGGGCCGGCCGGAGGCACCGATCGGTCCATTGCTGTTCAACGCAGCACAGGGGTACAACGCGTACCCGCACACATTGAAAGCAATGGGCCGGCCGGAGGCACCGATCGGTCCATTGCAGTTCAACGCGCACAGGGGTACAACGCGTACCCGCACACATTGAAAGCAATGGGCCGGCCGGAGGCACCGATCGGTCCATTGCTGTTCAACGCAGCACAGGGGTACAACGCGTACCCACACATTGAAAGCAATGGGCCGGCCGGAGGCACCGATCGGTCCATTGCTGTTCAACGCGCACAGGGGTACAACGCGTACCGCGACACATTGAAAGCAATGGGCCGGCCGGAGGCACCGATCGGTCCATTGCTGTTCAACGCGCACTGGGGTACAATGCGTACCCGCACACATTGAAAGCAATGGGCCGGCCGGAGGCACCGATCGGTCCATTGCTGTTCAACGCGCACAGGGGTACAACGCGTACCCGCACACATTGAAAGCAATGGGCCGGCCGGAGGCACCGATCGGTCCATTGCTGTTCAACGCGCACAGGGGTACAACGCGTACTCGCACACATTGAAAGCAATGGGCCGGCCGGAGGCACCGATCGGTCCATTGCTGTTCAACGCATCACTGTATATGTGACTGGCATAGGTCAGCATGCCTGTCTCAGATGGACATATGCCAGCCACAGATAGCTCCCAGGGAGTGAGGGGCACACCTACATCACGACAGCCTGTCCAAACCTTATCATAAGGCATGTAAGGCTGCATTTCCTATTGTGTGTATGTTGGTGTACATGTTGTCCTGTGGGTGTCACCTGTGGGCAGCCACCCCCAGGCTGTGCACGTGTTCATGGGGACAGGATCCTGGGTGTTACGTGTACGTGACCACTGTGATGTGCAACTGTTCATATCTGTGCATGTGTCATGGTCACATTTCACAGTGGTGTTTGTGTATGTCATGTCACATACCCCGTGAGTCCCATGTGGGACGGTATGTTTGAGCCAGGGTGTCCCAGTGGCACAATAGTGATGGCCCTCCACAGTCTTTGTGCATGTAGTGTTTACAATGTCTCTGATTTCATGTGCACAATGGGAGACAGTCTCCACATCCACGTTGTGTGTGCATGGACTCTGATGTTGTGCGTGTGTGTCACAGACGTCCATGGCTCTCCTGCCATGGCAAGTGTGGCCACTACCTGTGGGGGTCATGTTTGTTTTGCTGTGGTGTACACATGATACTCCAGGTGATGCCAGTGTCCATGTGGCATTACAGGGTCCCTGGGAATGTGCCTGTCGTTGAGCTGTGGTGCCTGGGGCACATCTGTCCTCACATGTCACTGGGGGTGACTTTGACACAGCATCATGATATCCAATGGGCCAACCTGGGACAAATTGATGCCACCTGTAGGACCGTGTTGACAGATGTTGGCCATGTATGTACCATACATGTCGTTCCGGTACTGCACACTTCATGTAGTTGTGCCTCATGATGATGTATGTTGGGAACTTGAGTGTGTTCAATGCCGCATATGTAGGGTGACTGACGATCTTGCTTACTTCTCCTCTGCACTGCAGGGCTCCTGCTGTCCATCGGCCATTCCCAGACCTGGCAACGATGGTGGAACGGGACAGCATCCGACGGTACCGCTTCACCAGGCAGCTGATTGAGGATTTGGCAGTGCAGTTGTCCCCACATTTGCAGCCTGGCCGGCCGTATCCTACAGCGCTGACCCCCAAGGTGAAGGTGATGGCAGCCCTACACTTCTTTGCCACCGGTACCTTCCAACATACTGTGGCGTCTGCTGGTGGGATGTCACAGACCATGTTCAGCCGTGTGCTCCGCGATTTCTTGGCGGCAATGTTGCTCTTCCTGAACCAGTACATATATTTCCCTAGACTGCGACGACTCACTGACGTGAAGAGTGACTTTTATGCCCTGGGGAGGATGCCGCATGTCATTGGCTCCATTGATGGGACACATGTGGCTTTGGTACCACCACAGGCCCAGGAGCAGGCCTACAGGAACCGCAAGCACTACCACTCGGTAAATGCACTGGTGGTGTGTCTTGCAGACATGACCATCACACACGTGTGTGCCCGTTTCCCTGGTTCAGCACACGATGCCTTTGTGATGAGGAGTAGTCGCATCCCCAGGTTGATGGCACAGATGCAGAACCAGCGTGCCTGGCTTGTCGGTGTGTACTGACTTTGTGCCATTGTGTGTGATCTGATCTGTAGTATTCCGCCCACTTTTCCAAGTCAGCTGATGTGCACTTGTCTGTCCGTAGGTGACTCGGGATACCCCAACATGCCGTGGTTGCCGACACCCCTCAGGAACCCTGTGACACCTGCCCAGATGCGCTACAATGAGGCACATGGTCGGACCAGGAGAGTGATTGAGCGGACCTTTGGTCTCCTGAAGAGCCGCTTCCGCTGCCTGGACAAGACCGGAGGGTCCCTCCCATATGCCCCAGCGAAAGTGTGCAAGATTATCATCGTCTGCTGCATGCTCCACAACCTGGCAGTGCGGAAGGAGTTGCCTCTCATCCAGGATGACGATGACCAACATCCGCCACCTGTGGAGGATCCTGGCCTGGACCACGATGCCAGTGACGATGATGATGATGATGATGATGATGATGGTGATGGTGATGTCCGCACACAGCTCATCACCAACTTCTTTAGCTGAATGTGAGTATCCTGAGGTGTCATGTGAATGATGTGAGTTGGCATGATGTGTGGGTGGTGCTCTGGTGCTGTTGGAGTGTGTCCATGGGCTACTTGACAGGATGTGTGTTGCGATGTGTGGTGACAGGTGGGCTGTACTCCCCAACAGTGTTGACATGCTAACTTGGTTCTGGGTGGGTATCTTGTAACATGTATTGTGCATGAGTTCTGCTGATCTGTCCTGTACTGCATTGCTTTTGACTGTGTGTCATTTCTGTCCTTCACAGGGTACTTTCAGATTCGTTTGGTCAACTGTGTCCACCGACGACGTGATTGCACATCCAGGCTGGTAGCTGTTGTGTCCCTACAGGTGATGTGCGCCACACCCATGGACTTCCTTCCGTCTACAGTTGTTGACTGTGTGCCCGCTACCAGGTGGGGTTACCTTGCATCTGTAGTGGTTACGGCATGTTGCTACTGTGTAATAAACCTGTGCTTCACTTTGTGATGTGCGTTGTCTGTGGTCACACATTTGACTGCCATTTGCTTACTGCACCTGTGGGCTACTTGACTACAACTGGGAATGGGTGTGGTGTCTGTGCATTGCACCGTCTTCCCTGGCAACATCAGTGTAGGCAATGAGTCAGATGGCCTAGGTGTGTATGTGTTGTGTAGCCCTGGTGGTGTGTCTCCCTCATATGTGTCACGTTGCCTGTACTCACATGCCTGTGTTGTCCTTGCTGTTGCAGTTCGCATACACAGTGTAATTTTGCAGTTCATCATCCCCATAACAGCACCCACGTTGGAATCACGACAGAGGCAAGTATGGTGTATTAGTGTGTTTATTGTGATACATCTGTGTTAATAGTGCATAGGATGGATTGTGCTGTACATGAATCTTGCAATCCCAAGTTCCTAGGTGAATTGAAAGTCCAGGTAGACAGGATCCCCAGTATCGGGGCCACAGTTGTCTGACACATTGTTCCAACTTGTACTCCCCATGCAATGTGTGGGAGTAGTGTTGCCATCAACAGGGTGAACAGTCTGAGCACAAAGGCGAAAATCCAGAACAGGTTCAGGCTTCCTGGGAGTTGCGCTTGGCCATCAGCCTCTCACTTTCCCCTCCTCGGACGACCCCTCTTCTTGGGGGGGGGGGCCCTCAAGTGCAGGCTGCTGCGGTGCAGGGGACTCTCCGCCAGAGTCCTCCTCCCTCCCTGTGGCAGTTGCAGTTTGTTCTGTACCAGATGTTGTTGGCACACAGGGAGGTGTGGACTGGTTGCTGTTCATCTGGCGGAGGCATTGTAAAATGTCCCTGTGCACCGCCGTCATCTCATGTAGTACATCCCACTTGGACTCCACACGTGACATGTGTGACTCCACGTGGGACATGTGGGAGTCCAAGCGGGCATGATGGGCAGCCTGCTGCTGTTTGATGTCTCTGAGGAGCCCCACTACCTGGCTGAGCTCTCCGGTGCTGGACTGGTACGCATCAGCTATGCGTACCAGTTGTGGGTCTTCATGCACACCAGCAACGTCTGCAAGCAGCGACCTCTGTCTCCCACCCCTCCCACCACCCCTGCTGACATGTGCAGTGTGTGCAGTTGCACGCACAGATAACCCTGGTCCACCTTGGGGGTGGTGGTGGTGTCCATGGCCCCAGGTTGGTCCAGGGTCACTGCGCTGGTGTTGTTCCTTATTCTGTCCATGTCGGCAGGGATGGTATTCGTGGTGACAGTCGTTGGAGGGGTGGGTGCAGGGGTGCAGCTGGTGGACCTGCTGGTGCTGCAGCTGGTGGTCCTGCTGGTGCAGCAAGTTGACTTGCACCGGATGTGCCAGGTTGTTCATCGTCCGAGGAGGACAGAGGCTGTACAACGCCAGTGAGCTCGGCATCCTCTTGAGCCTGGGACTGGGACTCCTCAGCGTCTGCTGCTTTGTCCCTATCATCACCTGTTTTTGGGAGACACAAACAATGTATTTCATGTTTCTGCAGGCATCAGTGGTTGACACACCTGACAGTTGTGACTGTGCCTCGGGGTGCGGGCCTGTACATTGTATTGTCCTAAGTCGTCACAGTCAGGGGTTGATATTGGTGTGGCACATTGTCCTGCATCATTTGGGCATTTCTATGTATTCTCTGGGGTGTGAACATGGTCTGCATTGATTGTGTTTGGTTGACAGCCAGACCTCCTTCCCACCCACCCACCCAGCCAGTCAGTTATCCCACCATGGAACGTGCTTGCATTGCAGGGAGTGGTAGTTGTCTCTCAGGATGTCAGTCAGTGGTGTCCTGCTGTTTGTTGGTGCACAGTTGCCAGCAGGGCCTTGTGCTCCCCACAGCAGTAGCCAGTGTCAGCCATCTTGTGAGTCCTTCTCCACTCCCTGTGATGTGAGCATGGTTCAGGGTGGTGTTGATGGGACAGTTGTGGGGGTGAGCAATGTCTGTGACTACGACTCCCATCATGCTATTGCCTCCACCCCCTTCCCAGCATGCCCATGCTTCCTTCCTTTTGACTCTGCTTCCCTGTGGGGTGGGCTGGCTGTGCTGACAGGATGGCTGGGAGTGTTGTCCTGGCAGTTGTTTGGCTAAGAGTCCCAAGAGTGTCCCTGTGCTTCACACAACATAACCCAGGGTGGTGGTGCTTTGTGGGATCTTGTGTTAGGATGGAGGGCATTGCATTCTACCAGGTGGGTACTGTGGAGTTTGTGTTGGGGGGGGTGAGGGGAGGTGCTGGTGACTATAGTCAGTGCTGCAAGTCCCCCTTCCCACCCAGCCAGCAGCCAGATATCCCACCATGGAACGTGCTTGCATTGCAGGGAGTGTAAGTTGTCTCTCAGGATGTCAGTCAGTGGTGTCCTGCTGTTTGTTGGTGCACAGTTGCCAGCAGGGCCTTGTGCTCCCCACAGCAGTAGCCAGTGTCAGCCATCTTGTGAGTCCTTCTCCACTCCCTGTGATGTGAGCATGGTTCAGGGTGGTGTTGATGGGACAGTTGTGGGGGTGAGCTATGTCTGTGACTACGACTCCCATCATGCTATTGCCTCCACCCCCTTCCCAGCATGCCCATGCTTCCTTCCTTTGACTCTGCTTCCCTGTGGGGTGGGCTGGCTGTGCTGACAGGATGGCTGGGAGTGTTGTCCTGGCAGTTGTTTGGCTAAGAGTCCCAAGAGTGTCCCTGTGCTTCACACAACATAACCCAGGGTGGTGGTGCTTTGTGGGATCTTGTGTTAGGATGGAGGGCATTGCATTCTACCAGGTGGGTACTGTGGAGTTTGTGTTGGGGGGGTGAGGGGAGGTGCTGGTGACTATAGTCAGTGCTGCAAGTCCCCCTTCCCACCCAGCCAGCCAGCCAGATATCCCACCATGGAACGTGCTTGCATTGCAGGGAGTGTAAGTTGTCTCTCAGGATGTCAGTCAGTGGTGTCCTGCTGTTTGTTGGTGCACAGTTGCCAGCAGGGCCTTGTGCTCCCCACAGCAGTAGCCAGTGTCAGCCATCTTGTGAGTCCTTCTCCACTCCCTGTGATGTGAGCATGGTTCAGGGTGGTGTTGATGGGACAGTTGTGGGGGTGAGCAATGTCTGTGACTACGACTCCCATCATGCTATTGCCTCCACCCCCTTCCCAGCATGCCCATGCTTCCTTCCTTTTGACTCTGCTTCCCTGTGGGGTGGGCTGGCTGTGCTGACAGGATGGCTGGGAGTGTTGTCCTGGCAGTTGTTTGGCTAAGAGTCCCAAGAGTGTCCCTGTGCTTCACACAACATAACCCAGGGTGGTGGTGCTTTGTGGGATCTTGTGTTAGGATGGAGGGCATTGCATTCTACCAGGTGGGTACTGTGGAGTTTGTGTTGGGGGGGGTGAGGGGAGGTGCTGGTGACTATAGTCAGTGCTGCAAGTCCCCCTTCCCACCCAGCCAGCCAGCCAGATATCCCACCATGGAACGTGCTTGCATTGCAGGGAGTGTAAGTTGTCTCTCAGGATGTCAGTCAGTGGTGTCCTGCTGTTTGTTGGTGCACAGTTGCCAGCAGGGCCTTGTGCTCCCCACAGCAGTAGCCAGTGTCAGCCATCTTGTGAGTCCTTCTCCACTCCCTGTGATGTGAGCATGGTTCAGGGTGGTGTTGATGGGACAGTTGTGGGGGGGCAATATGTGTGACTGCGACTCCCATGATGCTATTGGCTACACTGACTTGGCCAGCATACACAGAATTCCTTCCTTTGAGTGGTCTTCACTGTGTGTTGGTGTTGTTGTGGTGGCTACATGTGTGGATGTGTTTGTTAGTTCTATTTGTGCCACTGCCTAGCTGTAGTTGTGGTTGTGTTTGTACATGTGTTGGCACGGTTGGATGTGACTTTTTTGATGGCATGTGTTGTGTTTCTCTGACTGACATACACATTTTGGGATGATTCTGTTCTGGTTGCTGTGTGATTGCTATGAGTGCATGGTTTGACTCTCCCCTTGACAGTGATGTGTGTGTGTTTTGTGGCAGTATATTGTGTACATTTGTTGTGTACTCACCAGGCTCTGGGATGTCCTCTAGTCCATATATGCTCACTGGTGGTAGGATGGCCCGCACCTTCTCCTCCCAGGGCCTGAGGTATATTGGCTTGGCAGGAGGGCCACTGCCGGTGTGTTGGCTGTTGATGTAGTCTTGCTTCAGCAGTTTCCGTACCCTCCTGCGCACGTCATACCACCTGTTCTGGATGTCGGTCTTTGTGCGCCGACATGGTGATTGGGCGTTCACCCTGTTGATGATCCTCTCCCACATCTTGGTTTTCTGTGACATGGGGGTCTGTTGGACCAATGTGCCAAACAGCTGTGGCTCTACCCTGAGGATCTCGTCTACCAGGACTTCCAATTCACAATCTAGGAACTTGTGATTCTTCTTGGGGGCATGGTGATGGGTGGTGATGGTGAGTGATGTGTGTGTTGGTGTGCAGGTGAGGGTGTGTGAGTGTGTGTTTTGCTGGGTGTATGTGAGGTAGGTATTTGTTGGTGTGCTGATGGTGTGTGGCTTGTGTGAGGGATGAGCTGTGGGTGTGTGGTTGTTTTCTCTTGGGTGCTGGCAGTGGAATGGCATTTGCAAAGGCTCATGGTTGTGATTTGTGTCCTTTATATAGGTGGAGTTGTGGGTGTGTCTTTGTTCTCTGTCCCCACCCCCCAGTATTTATTGGCTTGGTAATTGCTTGTTTGGCCTTTTTTTGGTTGATTTTTCCTTTGTGCTGTTTGTGTATGTTGGAAACGTTCTTATGACCGAGTCGGACCCTGCATTGGTCTCGTACGGTGTTTTCCGTTTCGTTCACGCTGTGTTTGTGCAGTTTTGTATGCTGCGTACGCGTCGGTCGCGGTGTATTGTGTTGCTTCGGCTCGGTTTTGTATGCGTGTCGGTCGTACGGCTTGTCCTCCGTCCGACTCGGTCGTGTTTTCGCGCCTTGCATCGTACTTTGCGGTTTGGAGTTGGCGGGTACGATTCGGTCGGATTTGTTCCGGGTGCGTGTCGGTCGGTTGGATTAGCGTCTTTTTCCGGCCGGATTGCTATTTTCCGAGCGGCTCGGTCGGTCGGCTTGGTTTCCTAACGTGTCGGTCGGATTTATCGCGGCTTGCATCGTACTTGGCGTGTCGGGCGCCACTGGTACGTGTCGGTCGGTAATTTTTCCGGCTCCGAGTCGGTCGGTGCTTTTCCGGCCCGAATCGGATTCGACCCCATAGTAAGTAAGGGAGATATTGCAGGATATAAGAAGAGCAAGCACTAGCTCCCAGGAACCCACAAGCAAAGTCCTTAAAGATATTCTACCTAAAGTCCCCGAACACATCACAGGCCAACTATAGACTTATCCCCACTTTGAAAGGTTTAATTGCACAAACTAAAAAAAAACAGCGTTACCCCACCTGCCCATAGAAGATACCAAGACATACACATACCTGAACATTTAACAATGACATATAATGAGGAACCTTTCAGTTTACATGATAAAATAAATAACGAAAAACAAATCCAATATTCTGAACAGCAGATAACTTACTAAAACGTAGTCAATGTCAAACTTGGATGATGGATGGGACCTTCAAAGCGTGACCAAACCATTGACTTCGATACATGGTGAATATCAAAACACAATTATCTCTTTTATATATGCCCTACTACCAAATAAACAAACCTGCTCTCACTTACTATGACCGCTTAAACCATGTCAAAAATAAAATAATAAATACTACCCCCAAAAATGAATAATAGACTTTGAGCACGCCATGATTCAAACCATTCTAAAAATGTTATCGCCACACAGCCATACAAGACGGTTACTACAATATCAATCGAAGTATATGGAGACACCTCCAAAAATCTGCACTGAGTTTACAATATGCTACAAACAGCCAATTTGCCTTAGAAATCAAACAAATGATATCACTAACCTATCTCCCTGTTACAGAGGTAGCCTACCACTACAATATACTAACGGAAAGCCCTTTCTACCAAACAAATGAAGACAAACTTAGCCCCGTAATGGATTATTTTGAAGACAATTGGGTTGGCAGACTACATCGCTCAGGTCACAGATGCCAACCCAAATTCCAAATACCATGGTGGAATGTCTATGACTGCACCTTGGCACAGGAAACAAAACCAAACAAAGCAGTGGAAAGATGACACAATGGCTTCCAATCCACATCAGGCAGAACCCAGCCTACACTGTACAAATTTATAGAAGCATTACAAAAAGAGAAGCTACCAACAGCTAAGAATGGAGCAATCTATTGCCCAAATTGCCCCTAAACATAGCAAACAAGCCAAAATAATGTACGATATGCTACAATTTAAAGCCAAACTCTTAAATAAATAAATAACAAAGGAGTACATTACTTAGAAATAATAGCTAAAAGCATGTTATAAAATAAATAGTAACCTACCAAAAACTATTACTAAACCAACATACCAAATATTTTTTCGTTTAAATAAATATATTTTATTACATCAGTCAAAAAAGTAATTTTCCAATGTTAATGAAGACTGATATAATAAAACTATATATAAATTATTTAGAATAAAATGTAACCGTCAACAACCAAGAAAGTAGAAAACAACCTCAATCCATCACATAAATGAATTATAACACACAAACTAAACAATTTCACAAAACAATCACATATTTACACAAACATTATAAAATTACATATCCCACCCAAAGGGAAATAAAATAAATAAAACTTACTGTTCTGTAGCTGCACATCGTTCTCTGTATCCAAGTAAGAAAAAATAGTCATCCACCAAAAATAGGAAAAATATTGTCCAAAAAGCACAAAACAAATTGCAAAAATTAAACAAATCCAGTCAAAATTCCTCAAAGCAATACAAAGTATGAGGAACCATAAAAAAAAACAAAAAGTGCTTTATATTGAAAATTTCCAATGCCCATAACACACGTTCGTAGTAAATTGAATAACTCCCAAAAATACATATATAACAGTTAATCATCAACATATAGCTAACTCAGTTTAACATAACATAGAAATACATTACTACAATACTGTACAAAAACGCAAACCTACAAACTAGTGAAAAACAATAACAGTAATGCATCTAAATATACAAAAATACCACAAACACTATAACTACCTTCTAGAAGACCCCATACCCTCAAAACTCTTAAGAAAAATCCTTAAAAAAGGACTTGCCTGTGCCGACGAGCAACAGAACCTTCCTGCAACCTGGTTCTGAGAAAACAGACTACAAATAACACAAAATGATTACAAAACAGAAGGTAGTGGTAAAAAAAAAATACGGCAGCTAAATGAAACTAAAAAAAGACCATCTCCTCATTGAAATGAATGAGAAATAATGTAAAAATTTCGAATAAATCTACAAACTGTAAAAAAAATATTAAACATGAAAACATGTCCAAATATATTGTGGTAGAATGTTTAAAATGTATAAAGTATAAATTAAATATAGTATAAAATATATAGAATGATTTAATATATACTGAAAAACATAAGTTAACATTATGTACATTAAAAAATGTATGAAATGTTAAAAACATTTACACATTGTGAAATAAAAGCTGAAAATTTCAAATACATAAATATAATTTATATTCTTTTATTAATAAAAAAACAAGATATTTTATTTACTTAACTTTATAGAAATGTTTTTTTT
>CAWUFW010031714.1:0-15068 GCA_963921515.1 Calotriton arnoldi | reverse complement strand
GTATTGGTGGTACTGGTGGTGGTGGTATTGGTATTAGTGGTGGTGGTATTGGTATTGGTGGTGGTGGTATTGGTGGTGGTAGTGTGGTGGTGGTATTGGTGGTGGTGGTATTGGTGGTGGTGGTGGTATTGGTATTGGATGGTGGTGGTATTGTGGGTGGTGGTATTGGGAGTGGTATTGGCAGGGGTGATGGTATTGGTGGTGGTATTTGTAGTGATATTGGTGGTGGTATTGGTGGTGGTGGTATTGGTGGTGGTATTGATGGTGGTGATGGAATTGGTTGTATTGGTGGTATTGGTGGTGGTGGTATAGGTGGTGGTGATATTGGTGGTGGTATTGGTGGTGGTGGTAGTATTGGTGGTATTGGTGGTGCTGGTATTAGTGGTGCTGGTATTGCAGGTGCTGGTATTAGTGGTGGTGGTATTGGTGGTGCTGGTATTGGTGATGGTATTGGTGGTGGTGGTATTGGTGGTTTTGGTGGTGGTGGTATTGGTGGTGATGGTATTGGTGGTGGTATTGGTGGTGGTATTGTGGTGGTGGTAGTATTGGTATTGGTGGTGGTGGTATTGGGGGTGGTGGTATTGGTGGTATTGGTGGTGGTGGTGGTATTGGTGGTGGTGGTGGTATTGGTGGTGGTGGTGGTATTGGTGGTTGGTGGTGGTATTGGTGGAGGTGGTGGTATTGGTGGAGGTGGTATTGGTGGTGATATTGGTATTGGTGGTGGTATTGGTGGTGGTGGTATTGGTAGTGGTGATGGTATTGGTGGTGGTGGTATTGCTGGTGGTGGTGGTATTGGTATTGGTGGTGGTGCTGGTATTGTTATTGGGTGGTGGTATTGGTGGTGGTGGTATTGGTGGTGGTGGTATTGGTGGTGGTATTGGTGGTGGTGGTATTGGCGGTGATGGTGGTATTGGTCGTGGTAATTGTGGTTATATTGGTGGTGGTATTGGTGGTGGTGGTGGTATTGGTGGTGGTGGCATTGATGGTGGTGATGGTATTGGTTATATTGGTGGTATTGGTGGTGGTGGTATTGGTGGTACTGGTGGTGGTGGTATTGGTATTGGTGGTGGTATTGGTATTGGTGGTGGTAGTACTGGTATTGGTGGTGGTGGTATTGGTGGGGGTGGTATTGGTATTGATGGTGGTGGTATTGGGGGTGGTGGTATTGGTGGTGGTGGTGGTATTGGTGGTGGTATTGGTGGTGGTGATGGTATTGGTGGTATTGGTGGTGGTATTTGTCGTGATATTGGTGGTGGTATTGGTGGTGGTGGTATTGATGGTGGTGGTGGTATTGATGGTGGTGATGGTATTGGTTGTATTGGTGGTATTGGTGGTGGTATTGGTGGTACTGGTGGTGGTGGTATTGGTGGTGGTGGTATTTGTATTGGTGGTGGTGGTACTGGTATTGGTGGTGGTGGTATTGGTGGTGATGGTATTGGTGGTGGTGGTGGTATAGGTGGTGGTGGTGGTATTGGTGGTGGTGGTATTGGTGGTGGTATTGATGGTGGTGGTATTGGTGGGATTGGTGGTGGGGGCATTGGTGGTAGTGGTGGTATTGGTGGTGGTATTGGTGGTGGTATTGGTGGTGGTGGTATTGGTTTTGGTGGAGGTATTGGTGCTGGTGGTATTGGTTTGGTGGTGGTGGTATTGGTTTTGGTGGTATTGGTGGTGGTGGTATTGGTATTGGTGGTGGTGGTGGTATTGGTGGTGGTGGTATTGGTGGTGGTATAGGTGGTGGTGTTATTGATGGTGGTATTGGTGGTGGTGGTAGTATTGGTGGTGGTGGTGGTGGTGGTGATGGTATTGGTGGTGGTATTGGTGGTTTTGGTGGTGGTATTGGTGGTGGTATTGGTGGTGGTGGTATTGGTGGTGGTGGTATTGGTGGTATTGGTGGTGGTATTGGTGGTGGTTGTATTGGTGGTGGTTGTATTGGTGGTGGTATTGGTGGTGGTATTGGTGGTGGTATTGGTGGTGGTATTGGTATTGGTGGTGGTATTGGTGGTATTGGTGGTGGTGGTATTGGTGGTGGTGGTATTGGTAGTGGTGGTGGTATTGGTTGTGGTATTGGCGGTGGTGGTATTGGTGGTGGTATTGGTGGTGGTGGTATTGGTGGTATTGGTGGTGATGATATTGGTGGTGGTCGTGCTGTAGGTGGTGGTATTGGTGGTGGTGGTATTGGTGGTATGGTGGTGGTGGTGGTATTGGTGGTGGTGGTATTAGTGGTGGTGGTATTAGTGGTGGTATTGGTGGTGGTGGTATTAGTGGTGGTGGTATTGGTGATGGTATTTGTATTGGCGGTGGTATTGGTATTTGTGGTGGTGGTATTGGTGGTGGTACAGGTGGTGGTGTTATTGGTGGTGGTGGTGGTGGTGGTGGTGGTGATGGGACTGGTGTGTGGTGGTATTGGTGGTGGTGGTATTGGTGGTGGTGGTATTGGTTGTGGTAGTATTGGTGGTGGTGGTATTGGTGGTGATGTTGGTATTGGTGGTGGTGGTATTGGTATTGTGGTGGTGGTATTGGTGGTGGTGGTATTGGTGGTATTGGTGGTGTGGTGGTATTGGTGGTGGTGGTATTGGTGGTGGTAGTATTGGTATTGGTGGTATTGGTGGTGGTGGTGGTGTTGGTGGTGGTGGTGGTGTTTATTGGTGGTGGTATTGGTGGTGGTGGTAGTATTGGTGGTATTGGTGGTGCTGGTATTGGTGGTGCTGGTATTGGTGGTGGTATAGGTGGTGGTGGTATTGGTGGTGGTGGTAGTATTGGTGGTATTGGTGGTGCTGGTATTGGTGATGGCATTGGTGGTGGTGGTATTGGTGGTGGTGGTATTGGTGGTGATGGTATAGGTGGTGGTATTGGTGGTGGTGGTATTGGTGGTGGTGGTGGTATTGGTGGTTGGTGGTGGTATTGGTGGTGGTGGTATTGGTGGTGGTGGTGGTGGTTGGTGGTGGTGGTGGTATTGGTGGTGGTGGTATTGGTGGTGGTATTGGTATTGGTGGTGGTATTGGGATTTGTGGTGGTATTGGTGGTGGTGGTATTGGTAGTGGTGGTGGTATTGCTGGTGGTGGTGGTATTGGTATTGGTGGTCGTGGTCGTGGTATTGTTATTGATGGTGGTGGTATTGGTGGTGGTGGTATTGGTGGTGGTGGTATTGGTGGTGGAGGTATTGGTGGTGGTGGTATTGGTGGTATTGGTGGTGGTATTTGTGGTGATATTGGTGGTGGTATTGGTGGTGGTGGTATTGGTGGTGGTGGCATTGATGGTGGTGATGGTATTGGTTGTATTGTGGTGGTATTGGTGGTGGTGGTATTGGTGGTACTGGTGGTAGTGGTATTGGTATTAGTGGTGGTGGTATTGGTATTGGTGGTGGTAGTACTGTTATTGGTGGTGGTGGTATTGGTGGTGGTGGCATTGATGGTGGTGATGGTATTGGTTGTATTGGTGGTGGTATTGGTGGTGGTGGTACTGGTGGTGGTGATGGTATTGGTGGTATTGGTGCTGGTATTTGTGGTGATATTGGTGGTGGTATTGGTGGTGGTGGTATTGGTGGTGGTGGTATTGGTGGTGGTGGTAGTATTGGTGGTGCTGGTATTGGTGGTGCTGGTATTGGTGGTGCTGGTATTGGTGGTGGTGGTATTGGTGGTGCTGGTATTAGTGATGGTATTGGTGGTGATGGTATTGGTTGTATTGGTGGTATTGGTGGTGGTATTGGTGGTGGTGTTATTGGTGGTGGTGGTGGTATTGGTGGTGGTGGTATTGGTGGTGGTGGTATTGGTGGTGGTGGTATTGGTGGTGGTATTGGTGGTGGTGGTATTGGTGGTGGTATTGGTGGTGGTATTGGTATTGGTGGTGGTGGTGGTGGTATTAGCGGTGGTATTGGTGGTGGTGGTATTGGTGGTGGTGATATTGGTGGTATTGGTGGTGGTGGTGGTATTGGTGGTGGTGGTATTGGTGGTGGTGGTGGTATTGGTGGTGGTGGTATTGGTGGTGGTATTGGTGGTGGTGGTATTGGTGGTATTGGTGGTATTGGTGGTGGTATTGGTGGTACTGGTGGTAGTGGTATTGGTATTAGTGGTGGTGGTATTGGTATTGGTGGTGGTGGTATTGGTGGTGGTATTGGTGGTGGTATTGGTGGTGGTGGTATTGGTGGTGGTATTGGTGGTGGTGGTGGTATTGGTATTGATGGTGCTGGTATTGGGGGTGGTGGTATTGGGAGTGGTATTGGCAGGGGTGATGGTATTGGTGGTGGTATTTGTAGTGATATTGGTGGTGGTATTGGTGGTGGTGGTGGTGGTGGTATTGATGGCGGTGATGGAATTGGTTGTATTGGTGGTATTGGTGGTGGTATAGGTGGTGGTGATATTGGTGGTGGTATTGGTGGTGGTGGTAGTATTGATGGTATTGGTGGTGCTGGTATTGGTGGTGCTGGTATTGGTGGTGCTGGTATTGGTGGTGGTGGTATTGGTGGTGCTGGTATTGGTGATGGCATTGGTGGTGGTGGTATTGGTGGTGTATTGGTGGTGGTGGTATTGGTGGTGATGGTATAGGTGGTGGTATTGGTGGTGGTATTGGTGGTGGTGGTAGTATTGGTATTGGTGGTATTGGGGGTGGTGGTATTGGTGGTATTGGTGGTGGTGGTGGTATTGGTGGTGGTGGTGGTATTGGTGGTGGTGGTGGTATTGGTGGTGGTGGTGGTATTGGTGGAGGTGGTATTGGTGGTGGTATTGGTATTGGTGGTGGTATTGGTGGTGGTGGTATTGGTAGTGGTGATGGTATTGGTGGTGGTGGTATTGCTGGTGGTGGTGGTGGTATTGGTATTGGTGGTGGTGGGGGTATTGTTATTGATGGTGGTGGTATTGGTGGTGGTGGTATTGGTGGTGGTGGTATTGGTGGTGGTATTGGTGGTGGTGGTATTGGCGGTGATGGTGGTATTGGTCGTGGTAATTGTGGTTATATTGGTGGTGGTATTGGTGGTGGTGGTATTGGTGGTGGTGGCATTGATGGTGGTGATGGTATTGGTTATATTGGTGGTATTGGTGGTGGTGGTATTGGTGGTACTGGTGGTGGTGGTATTGGTATTGGTGGTGGTGGTGGTATTGGTATTGGTGGTGGTAGTACTGGTATTGGTGGTGGTGGTATTGGTGGGGGTGGTATTGGTATTGATGGTGGTGGTATTGGGGGTGGTGGTATTGGTGGTGGTGGTGGTATTGGTGGTGGTATTGGTGGTGGTGATGGTATTGGTGGTATTGGTGGTGGTATTTGTGGTGATATTGGTGGTGGTATTGGTGGTGGTGGTATTGATGGTGGTGGTGGTATTGATGGTGGTGATGGTATTGGTTGTATTGGTGGTATTGGTGGTGGTATTGGTGGTGGACTGGTGGTGGTGGTATTGGTGGTGGTGGTATTTGGTATTGGTGGTGGTGGTACTGGTATTGGTGGTGGTGGTATTGGTGGTGATGGTATTGGTGGTGGTGGTGGTATAGGTGGTGGTGGTGGTATTGGTGGTGGTGGTATTGGTGGTGGTATTGATGGTGGTGGTATTGGTGGGATTGGTGGTGGGGGCATTGGTGGTAGTGGTGGTATTGGTGGTGGTGGTGGTATTGGTGGTGGTATTGGTGGTGGTGGTATTGGTTTTGGTGGAGGTATTGGTGCTGGTGGTATTGGTTTGGTGGTGGTGGTATTGGTTTTGGTGGTATTGGTGGTGGTGGTATTGGTATTGGTGGTGGTGGTGGTATTGGTGGTGGTGGTATTGGTGGTGGTATAGGTGGTGGTGTTATTGGTGGTGGTATTGGTGGTGGTGGTAGTATTGGTGGTGGTGGTGGTATTGGTGATGGTATTGGTGGTGGTATTGGTGGTTTTGGTGGTGGTATTGGTGGTGGTATTGGTGGTGGTGGTATTGGTGGTGGTGGTATTGGTGGTATTGGTGGTGGTATTGGTGGTGGTGGTATTGGTGGTGGTGGTATTGGTGGTGGTATTGCTATTGGTGGTGGTGGTATTGGTATTGGTGGTGGTGGTGGTGGTATTGGTGGTGGTGGTATTGGTGGTGGTGGTATTGGTAGTGGTGGTGGTATTGGTGGTGGTATTGGTGGTGGTATTGGTGGTGGTATTGGTGGTGGTGGTATTGGTGGTATGGTGGTGGTATTGGTGGTGGTGGTATTGGTGGTGGTGGTGGTGGTAGGTGGTGGTATTGCTGGTGGTGGTATTGCTGGTATGGTGGTGGTGGTGGTATTGCTGGTGGTGGTATTAGTGGTGGTGGTATTAGTGGTGGTATTGGTGGTGGTGGTATTAGTGGTGGTGGTATTGGTGATGGTATTTGTATTGGCGGTGGTATTGGTATTTGTGGTGGTGGTATTGGTGGTGGTACAGGTGGTGGTGTTATTGGTGGTGGTATTGGTGGTGGTGGTAGTATTGGTGGTGATGGGACTGGTTGTGGTGGTATTGGTGGTGGTGGTATTGGTGGTGGTGGTATTGGTTGTGGTAGTATTGGTGGTGGTGGTATTGGTGGTGATGTTGGTATTGGTGGTGGTATTGTTGGTGGTCTTGGTCATGGTATTGGTGGTGGTATTGGTGGTATTGGTGGTGATGGTGGTATTGGTGGTGGTGATATTGGTGGTGGTGGTATTGGTGGTGGTATTGGTGGTGGTGGTATTAGTGGTGGTATTGGTAGTGGTGGTGGTATTGGTGGTGGTGGTATTGGTGGTGGTGGTATTGGTGGTGGTGGTATTGGTATTGATGGTGGTGGTATTGGTAGTGGTGGTATTGGTGGTGGTATTGGTGGTGGTGGTGGTATTGGTGGTGGTGGTGGTATTGGTGGTGGTATTGGTGGTGGTGGTATTGGTGGTGGTGGTATTGGCAGTGGTGGTGGTATTGGTGGTATTGGTGGTGGTATTTGTGGTGATATTGGTGGTGGTATTGGTGGTGGTGGTATTGGTATTGGTGGTGGTATTTTTGGTGGTGGTATTGGTATTGGTTGTGGTGGTATTGGTTTTGGTGGTATTGGTGGTGGTAGTATTGGTATTGGTGGTATTGGTGGTGGTGGTGGTGTTGGTGGTGGTGGAGGTGGTGTTGGTGGTGGTATTGGTGGTGGTGTTATTGGTGGTGGTATTGGTGGTGGTGGTAGTATTGGTGGTATTGGTGGTGTTGGTGTTGGTGGTGGTATAGGTGGTGGTGTTATTGGTGGTGGTATTGGTGGTGGTGGTAGTATTGGTGGTATTGGTGGTGCTGGTATTGGTGATGGCATTGGTGGTGGTGGTATTGGTGGTGGTGGTATTGGTGGTGATGGTATTGGTGGTGGTATTGGTGGTGGTGGTAGTATTGGTATTGGTGGTATTGGGGGTGGTGGTATTGGTGATATTGGTTGTGGTGGTGGTATTGGTGGTGGTGGTGGTATTGGTGGTGGTGGTGGTATTGGTGGTGGTGGTGGTATTGGTGGAGGTGGTATTGGTGGTGGTATTGGTATTGGTGGTGGTATTGGGATTTGTGGTGGTATTGGTGGTGGTGGTATTGGTAGTGGTGGTGGTATTGCTGGTGGTGGTGGTATTGGTATTGGTGGTGGTGGTATTGTTATTGATGGTGGTGGTATTGGTGGTGGTGGTATTGGTGGTGGTATTGGTGGTGGAGGTATTGGTGGTGGTGGTGGTGGTGGTATTGGTGGTATTGGTGGTGGTATTTGTGGTGATATTGGTGGTGGTATTGGTGGTGGTGGTATTGGTGGTGGTGGCATTGATGGTGGTGATGGTATTGGTTGTATTGGTGGTATTGGTGGTGGTATTGGTGGTGGTGGTATTGGTGGTACTGGTGGTGGTGGTATTGGTATTAGTGGTGGTGGTATTGGTATTGGTGGTGGTAGTACTGGTATTGGTGGTGGTGGTATTGGTGGTGGTATTGGTGGTGGTGGTGGTATTGGTGGTGGTATTGGTGATGGTATTGGTGGTATTGGCAGTGGTGATGGTATTGGTGGTATTGGTGGTGGTATTTGTGGTGATGGTATTGGTGGTGGTATTGGTGGTGGTGGTATTGGTGGTGGTGGTATTGGTGGTGGTGGTAGTATTGGTGGTGGTGGTATTGGTGGTGGTGGTATTGGTGGTGCTGGTATTGGTGGTGGTGGTATTGGTGGTGCTGATATTAGTGATGGTATTGGTGGTGATGGTATTGGTTGTATTGATGGTATTGGTGGTGGTATAGGTGGTGGTGTTATTGGTGGTGGTGGTAGTATTGGTGGTGCTGGTATTGGTGGTGCTGGTATTGGTGGTGCTGGTATTGGTGGTGGTGGTATTGGTGGTGCTGGTATTAGTGATGGTATTGGTGGTGATGGTATTGGTGGTGGTATTAGTGGTGGTATTGATATTGGTGGTGGTGGTGGTAGTATTTGTATTGGTGGTGGTGGTATTGGGGGTGGTGGTATTGGTGGTATTGGTGGTGGTGGTGGTATTGGTGGTGGTGGTATTGGTGGTGGTGGTGGTATTGGTGGAGGTGGTATTGGTGGTGGTATTGGGATTGGTGGTGGTATTGGGATTGGTGGTGGTATTGGGATTGGTGGTGGTATTGGTGGTGGTGGTATTGGTAGTGGTGGTGGTATTGGTATTGCTGGTGGTGGTGGTATTGGTATTGGTGGTGGTATTGGTGGTGGTGGCATTGGTATTGATGGAGGTGGTATTGGTGGTGGTGGTGGTATTGGTGGTGGTGGTATTGGTGGTGGTATTGGTGGTGGTGGTATTGGCGGTGGTGGTGGTATTGGTGGTGGTATTTGTGGTGATATTGGTGGTGGTATTGGTGGTGGTGGTATTGGTGGTGATGGCATTGATGGTGGTGATGGTATTGGTTGTATTGGTGGTATTGGTGGTGGTATTGGTGGAACTGGTGGTGGTGGTATTGGTATTGGTGGTGGTGGTATTGGTATTGGTGGTGGTAGTACTGGTATTGGTGGTGGTGGTATTGGTGGTGGTATTGGTGGTGGTGGTATTGGTGGTGGTGGTATTGGTATTAATGGTGGTGGTATTGGGGTGGTGGTATTGGTGGTGGTGGTATTGGTGGTGGTATTGGTGGTATTGGTGATGGTATTGGTGGTATTTGTGGTGATATTGGTGGTGGTATTGGTGGTGGTGGTATTGGTGGTGGTATTGATGGCGGTGATGGTATTGGTTGTATTGGTGGTAGTATTGGTGGTACTGGTGGTGGTGGTATTGGTGGTGGTGGTATTGGTATTGGAGGTGGTGGTACTGGTATTGGTGGTATTGGTGGTGGTAGAATTGGTTGTGGTGGTGGTATAGGTGATGGTGGTGGTATTGGTGGTGATGTTGATGGTGTTGGTATTGGTGGTGGTGGGATTGGTGGGATTGGTGGTGGGGGTATTGGTGGTAGTGGTGGTGGTATTGGTGGTAGTATTGGTGGTGGCAGTATTGGTATCGGTGGAGGTATTGGTGCTGGTGGTATTGGTTTTGGTGGTGGTGGTATTGGTTTTGGTGGCATTGGTGGTGGTGGTATTGGTATTGGTGGTGGTGGTGGTGGTGGTATTGGTGGTGGTGGTATTGGTGGTGGTATTGGTGGTGGTGGTTATTGGTGGTGGTATTGGTGGTGGTGGTGGTATTGGTGGTGGTGGTATTGATGGTGGTGATGGTATTGGTGGTGGTATTGGTGATGGTATTGGTGGTATTGGCAGTGGTGATGGTATTGGTGGTATTGGTGGTGGTATTTGTGGTGATATTGGTGGTGGTATTGGTGGTGGTGGTATTGGTGGTGGTGGTATTGGTGGTGGTGGTAGTATTGGTGGTGCTGGTATTGGTGGTGCTGGTATTGGTGGTGCTGGTATTGGTGGTGCTGGTATTGGTGGTGCTGGTATTGGTGGTGGTGGTATTGGTGGTGCTGATATTAGTGATGGTATTGGTGGTGATGGTATTGGTTGTATTGATGGTATTGGTGGTGGTATAGGTGGTGGTGGTATTGGTGGTGGTGGTGGTATTGGTGGTGCTGGTATTGGTGGTGCTGGTATTGGTGGTGGTGGTATTGGTGGTGCTGGTATTGGTGGTGGTGGTATTGGTGGTGGTGGTATTGGTGGTGGTGGTATTGGTGGTGATGGTATTGGTGGTGGTATTGGTGGTGGTATTGGTATTGGTGGTGGTGGTGGTAGTAGTGTTGGTATTGGTGGTGGTGGTATTGGTGGTGGTGGTATTGGTGGTATTGGTGGTGGTGGTGGTATTGGTGGTGGTGGTATTGGTGGTGGTGGTGGTATTGGTGGTGGTGGTGGTATTGGTGGTGGTGGTATTGGTGGTGGGATTGGTATTGGTGGTGGTATTGGGATTTGTGGTGGTATTGGTGGTGGTGGTATTGGTAGTGGTGGTGGTATTGGTGGTGGTGGTGGTATTGCTGGTGGTGGTGGTATTGGTATTGGTGGTGGTATTGGTGGTGGTGGCATTGGTATTGATGGAGGTGGTATTGGTGGTGGTGGTATTGGTGGTGGTGGTATTGGTGGTGGTATTGGTGGTGGTGGTATTGGTGGTGGTGGTGGTATTGGTGGTGGTATTGGTGGTGGTGGTATTGGTGGTGGTATTGGTGGTGGTGGTATTGGTGGTGATGGCATTGATGGTGGGGATGGTATTGGTTGTATTGGTGGTATTGGTGGTGGTATTGGTGGAACTGGTGGTGGTGGTATTGGTATTGGTGGTGGTGGTATTGGTATTGGTGGTGGTAGTACTGGTATTGGTGGTGGTGGTATTGGTGGTGGTATTGGTGGTGGTATTGTGGTATTGGTGGTGGTATTGGTGGTGGTGGTATTGGTATTGATGGTGGTGGTATTGGGGGTGGTGGTATTGGTGGTGATGGTGGTATTGGTGGTGGTATTGGTCGTATTGGCGGTGGTGATGGTATTGGTGGTATTGGTGGTATTTGTGGTGATATTGTTGGTGGTATTGGTGGTGGTGGTATTGGTGGTGGTATTGATGGCGGTGATGGTATTGGTTGCATTGGTGGTAGTATTGGTGGTACTGGTGGTGGTGGTATTGATGGTGGTGGTATTGGTATTGGAGGTGGTGGTACTGGTATTGGTGGTATTGGTGGTGATAGAATTGGTGGTGGTGGTGGTATAGGTGGTGGTGGTATAGGTGGTGGTGGTATTGGTGGTGGTATTGATGGTGGTGGGATTGGTGGGATTGGTGGTGGGGGCATTGGTGGTAGTGGTGGTATTGGTGGTGGTATTGGTGGTAGTATTGGTGGTGGTGGTATTGGTATTGGTATCGGTGGAGGTATTGGTGCTGGTGGTATTGGTTTTGGTGGTGGTGGTATTGGTTTTGGTGGCATTGGTGGTGGTGGTATTGGTGGTGGTGGTGGTATAGGTGGTGGTGTTATTGATGGTGGTATTGGTGGTGGTGGTAGTATTGGTGGTAGTGGTATTGGTGGTGGTTGATGGGTGGTGGTGGTGGTGGTATTGGTGGTGGTATTGGTGGTGGTGGTATTGGTGGTGGTTGGTATTGGTGGTGGTATTGGTGGTGGTATTGGTGGTTATTGGTGGTGGTGGTATTGGTGGTGGTATTGGTGGTGGTATTGGTGGTGGTGGTGGTGGTATTGGTGGTGGTGGTATTGGTGGTATTGGTGGTGGTGGTATTGGTGGTGGTATTGGTGGTGGTATTGGTGGTGGTGGTATTGGTGGTGGTGGTATTGGTGGTGTGTATTGGTGTTGGTGGTGGTATTGGTGGTATTGGTGGTGGTGGTATTGGTAGTGGTGGTGGTGGTATTGGTGGTGGTAGTGGTGGTGGTGGTGGTGGTGGTAGTGGTGGTGGTATTGGTTGTGGTATTGGTGGTGGTGGTATTGGTGTTGGTGGTATTGGTGGTGGTGGTATTGGTGGTGGTGGTATTGGTGGTGGTGGCATTGGTGGTATTGGTGGTATTGGTGGTGATGATATTGGTGGTGGTTGTGGTGTAGGTGATGGAATTGGTGGTAGTGGTATGGTGGTGGTGATATTGCTGGTGGTGGTATTAGTGGTGGTGGTATTAGTGGTGGTATTGGTGTGGTGGTATTAGTGGTGGTGGTATTGGTGGTGGTATTTGAATTGGCAGTGGTATTGGTACTTGTGGTGGTGGTATTGGTGGTGGTACAGGTGGTGGTGGTATTGGTGGTGGTGGTATTGGTTGTGGTAGTATTGGTGGTGGTGGTATTGGTGGTGGTGTTGGTATTGGTGGTGGTATTGTTGGTGGTATTGGTCATGGTATTGGTGGTGGTATTGGTGGTATTGGTGGTGGTGGTAGTATTGGTGGTGGTGATATTGGTGGTGGTGGTGGTATTGGTTGTGGTATTGGTGGTGGTGGTGGTATTAGTGGTGGTATTGGTAGTGGTGGAGTTTTTGGTGGTGGTTTTGGTGGTGGTGGTATTGGTGGTATTGGTGGTGGTGGTATTGGTGATGGTGGTATTGGTGGTGGTGGTATTGGTATTGATGGTGGTGGTATTGGTGGTGGTGGTGGTGGTGGTGGTGGTGGTATTGGTGGTGGTGATATTGGTGGTGTTGGTATTGGTGGTGGTGGTATTGGCGGTGGTGGTGGTATTGGTGGTATTGGTGGTGGTATTTGTGGTGATATTGGTGGTGGGTGTATTGGTGGTGGTGGTATTGGTATTGGTGGTGGTATTGGTGGTGGTGGTATTGGTATTGGTGGTGCTGGTATTGGTTTTGGTGGTATTGGTGGTGGTAGTATTGGTATTGGTGGTATTGGTGCTGGTGGTGGTGTTGGTGGTGGTGGTATTGGTGGTGGTATAGGTGGTGGTGTTATTGGTGGTGGTATTGGTGGTGGTGGTGGTAGTATTGGTGGTATTGGTGGTGCTGCTATTGGTGGTATAGGTGGTGGTGTTATTGGTGGTGGTATTGGTGGTGGTAGTAGTATTGGTGGTATTGGTGGTGCTGGTGTTGGTGATGGTATTGGTGGTGGTGGTATTGGTGGTGGTATTGGTGGTTTTGGTGGTGGTGGTGGTATTGGTGGTGATGGTATTGGTGTGGTGGTATTGGTGGTGGTGGTATTGGTGGTGGTGGTGGTGGTATTGGTGGTGGTGGTATTGGTGGTGGTGGTGGTGGTATTGGTGGTGGTGGTATTGGTGGTGGTGGTGGTATTGGTGGTGGTGGTGGTATTGGTGGTGGTGGTGGTGGTGGTGGTGGAGGTATTGGTGGTGGTATTGGGATTGGTGGTGGTATTGGTAGTGGTGGTGGTATTGGTGGTATGGTGGTGGTGGTATTGCTGGTGGTGGTATTGGTGGTATGGTGGTGGTGGTATTGCTGGTGGTGGTATTGGTGGTATGGTGGTGGTGGTATTGCTGGTGGTGGTATTAGTGGTGGTGGTATTAGTTAGTGGTGGTATTGGTGGTGGTGGTATTGGTGGTGGTGGTATTGGTGATGGTATTTGTATTGGCGGTGGTATTGGTATTTGTGGTGGTGGTATTGGTGGTGGTACAGGTGGTGGTGGTATTGGTGGTGGTATTGGTGGTGGTGGTAGTATTGGTGGTGATGGGACTGGTGGTGGTATTGGTGGTGGTATTGGTGGTGGTGGTATTGGTTGTGGTAGTATTGGTGGTGGTGGTATTGGTGGTGATGTTGGTATTGGTGGTGGTATTGTTGGTGGTCTTGGTCATGGTATTGGTGGTGGTATTGGTGGTGATGGTGGTATTGGTGGTGGTGATATTGGTGGTGGTGGTATTGGTGGTGGTGGTGGTATTAGTGGTGGTATTGGTTATGGTGGTGGTATTGGTGGTGGTATTGGTGGTGGTGGTGGTGGTATTGGTGGTGGTGGTATTGGTGGTGGTGGTATTGGTGGTGGTGGTGGTGGTTGGTGGTGGTGGTATTGGTGGTGGTGGTAGTGGTGGTGGTGGTATTGGTGGTGGTGGTGGTATTGGTGGTGGTATTGGTGGTGGTGGTGGTATTGGTGGTGGTATTGGTGGTGGTGGTATTGGTGGTGGTGGTGGTATTGGCAGTGGTGGTGGTATTGGTGGTATTGGTGGTGGTATTTGTGGTGATATTGGTGGTGGTATTGGTGGTTGTGGTATTGGTGGTGGTGGTATTGTTTTTGGTGGTGGTATTTGTGGTGGTGGTATTGGTATTGGTTGTGGTGGTATTGGTTTTGGTGGTATTGGTGGTGGTAGTATTGGTATTGGTGGTATTGGTGCTGGTGGTGGTGTTGGTGGTGGTGGTGTTGGTGGTGGTATAGGTGGTGGTGTTATTGGTGGTGGTATTGGTGGTGGTGGTAGTATTGGTGGTGTTGGTGGTGCTGGTATTGGTGGTGCTGGTATTGGTGGTGGTATAGGTCGTGGTGGTGGTATTGGTGGTGGTGGTATTGGTGGTGGTGGTATTGGTGGTGGTATTGGTGGTGGTGGTATTGGTGGTGGTATTGGTGGTGGTGGTATTGGTGGTGGTTGGTACTGGTGGTGGTGGTGGTGTTATTGGTGGTGGTGGTGGTGGTATTGGTGGTGGTGGTATTGGTGGTGGTGGTGGTGGTGGTATTGGTGGTATTGGTGGTGGTGGTATTGGTGGTGTGGTGGTATTGGTGGTGGTGGTATTGGTGGTGGTGGTGGTATTGGTGGTGGTATTGGTGGTGGTGGTATTGGTATTGGTGGTGGTGGTATTGGTGGTGGTGGTGGTTTTGGTGGTGGTGGTGGTATTGGTGGTGGTATTGGTGGTGGTGGTATTGGTGGTGGTGGTATTGGTGGTGGTGGTATTGGTGGTGGTGGTATTGGTGGTGGTATTGGTGGTGGTGGTATTGGTGGTGGTGGTATTGGTGGTGGTGGTGGTATTGGTGGTGGTATTGGTGGTATTGGTGGTGGTGGTGGTATTGGTGGTAGTATTGGTGGTGGTAGTATTGGTGGTATTGGTGGTGGTGGTATTGGTGGTGCTGGTGCTGGTATTGGTGGTGCTGGTATTGGGGATGGTATTGGTGGTGGTGGTGGTATTGGTGGTGGTATTGGTGGTTTTGGTGGTGCTGGTATTGGGGATGGTATTGGTGGTGGTGGTGGTATTGGTGGTGGTATTGGTGGTGGTGGTATTGGTGGTGGTGGTATTGGTGGTGGTGGTATTGGTGGTGGTATTGGTATTGGTGGTGGTGGTGGTATT
>CAWUFW010031713.1:0-15069 GCA_963921515.1 Calotriton arnoldi | reverse complement strand
ACCACTACTACCACCCTCAACCAGGGGGCAGGATGCCCACCACTACTACCACCCTTAGCCAGGGGGGCAGGATGCCCACCACTACTACCACCCTTAGCCAGGGGGCTGGATGCCTACCACTACTACCACCCTTAGCCAGGGGGCTGGATGCCTACCACTACTACCACCCTCACCCAGGGGGCAGGATGCCCACCACTACTACCACCCTCACCCAGGGGGCAGGATGCCCACCACTACTACCACCCTCAACCAGGGGGCAGGATGCCTACCACTACTACCACCCTCACCCAGGGGGCAGGATGCCCACCACTACTACCACCCTCAGCCAGGGGGCAGGATGCCTACCACTACACCACCCTCAGCCAGGGGGCTGGATGCCCACCACTACTACCACCCTTAGCCAGGGGGTGCCAGATGCCCACCACTACCACCCTTAGCCAGGGGGCAGGATGCCCACCACTACTACCACCCTTAGCCAGGGTGGGCTGGATGCCTACCACCACCCTTAGCCAGGGGGCTGGATGCCTACCACCACCCTTAGCCAGGGGGCAGGATGCCCACCACTACTACCACCCTTAGCCAGGGGGCTGGATGCCTACCACTACTACCACCCCCACTCATAGGATGGACAATGCATGACACAACAAGCACACCACAACCTAGGGAATGCAAGATTAAGACATCCCCCCACCACCATGACAAGCGTGTGAGCAGGCTGTGTCAAATGCCTACAACACCGAACATGACATTGAACATACAATGTGACCCTCTAGCACATGTGCCACACATATATGTGTGTGGCACCCACAATGCAAGCAGCCCATGACCATTGTGGCAATGGGGCCTAAACCCCCATCATCACAGTGACCAAAAGGCAAGTGTGGGGTCCATAGTTGAAGCACATTTTGACCATTGTGGCACGGGCCTAAACCCCATCATCACAGTGACCAAAAGGCAAGTGTGGGGTCCATAGCTGAAGCTACATTTTGACCATTGTGGCAATGGGGCCTAAACCCCCATCATCACAGTGACCAAAAGGTAAGTGTGGGGTCCATAGCTGAAGCACATTTTGACCATTGTGGCAATGGGGTCTAAACCCCCATCATCACAGTGACCAAAAGGCAAGTGTGGGGTCCATAGCTGAAGCACATTTTGACCATTGTGGCAATGCCTAAACCCCCATCATCACAGTGACCAAAAGGCAAGTGGGGTCCATAGCTGAAGCACATTTTGACCATTGTGGCAATGGGGTCCAAAACCCCATCATCACAGTGACCAAAAGGCAAGTGTGGGGTCCATAGCTGAAGCACATTTTGACCATTGTGGCAATGGGGCCTAAACCCCCATCATCACAGTGACCAAAAGGTAAGTGTGGGGTCCATAGCTGAAGCACATTTTGACCATTGTGGCAATGGGGTCTAAACCCCCATCATCACAGTAACCAAAAGGCAAGTGTGGGGTCCATAGCTGAAGCACATTTTGACCATTGTGGCAATGGGGCCTAAACCCCATCATCACAGTGACCAAAAGGTAAGTGTGGGGTCCATAGCTGAAGCACAGTTTGACCATTGTGGCAATGGGGTCTAAACCCCCATCATCACAGTGACCAAAAGGCAAGTGTGGGGTCCATAGTTGAAGCACATTTTGACCATTGTGGCAATGGGGTCTACACCCTCATCATCACAGTGACCAAAAGGTAATTGTTGACAAAGAAAGAGCTGCAACTGCCAAACTGCATGGATCATTCCTGGTCACAGAACCAAAACTCATCTGTGGCAAAGTAGTGTATGTGTCCCATTGCAACATAAATTGGGGGAGCCAAATACTGCAGTGCAAATGAAACATTCCTTTGGCCATGTGCAGACAAACAACACCTATGGTGGCTGAGACCGTCAACAGTCATCAATGACACAATGACAGAAGTGACCATCAGAATGCAGAACCACATATTTGCACCAATGGGCACACAAATGCAGATACCCTGTGGAGACAGCAGATGTGAGGTGAACAGATACCATACCATGGCAGCAATGGGACACACAAAACCATGATCACTGTGCTGACCGATGACCTAGGAGTCCCAGGGACAGCAGGGGAAACACACCAAACAACATACAGCCAATGGCACACCCAAGATATGCCAATGCAGTGGTGCAGATGCACAAACACTAAACAGGCAGACCAACACTGTCATCATACACAGCAGGTGAGGGGTGGGGGTGCCAGTGTCCCCAGGCAACAACACAACACATGAGGAGAGCTGAATACCAATCATACAGATGTGCATACACTGCCACACTAAGGTAACTCATGGATCCAAATCCCCTATGTGGGCAAGCAGGCATTGACAGGTGAGAGGGAGCACAAAACACACATGTCACACAGGCACGTAGGAACAACAACTGACACAGCAAGTCACAGACACACCACAGCACCACCCCCAGGGCCCCTGCACAATGTGGTGACCCTGGGCTGAAGAAAATACCACTGTGATGACAAAGCTAAATGTCGTTCACACTGTGAACCACAGTCAGGTGTCCTGAGCAACTAACTACCATCACACCTACACAAGCACAAATCAATCAGCATGGCCAGTAAGCCAAGGCCAACATGGAGGCAGGGGACTCAGCCGGGCAACAACTCTCATCTGCACACACTCAAGACCACACCCTCGACCTCCAACAATGTGCAGCAGTGAAGTACACATGCACTGGTGACATTGCACATGCACCCATTACTATTCCAGGGTGGTGGGTGGGAACCAAGGTGTAGAAACACATCACACATGGACACTCAACAAGACTCCTGAATGTCTGACACACTGCACACTACGCTGTACATGGACATGACGGCAATACCACACCGACCAATGGGATCCCAGCCACAGTCACACACCAATGAAGAAGCCAAGGTCACCCACAAAGAACACACATAGACAACAACCAACATTGCAGCCCGGACCCTAAGGAGTGCCAGCAGTCACACACACAACGTGTCACAATCACTGAAAGATAACACAAACTGGAAATCACATGACAGGGGCAAACAACAAGTGCCAAAGGGAAACCTGATCAGACCCATCTAGCGTCAGCACACAAACTCTGCCCTGACAGCAAACACACCTATGGGTGACACCCTGATGACCAGTAATGTGCCATGCACCCACATCACAGAGAACACAGGGAGAAGACTTTGGGGGAACATAGCTCAAGTCAGCAAGCATCACAAACAGGTACAACACTAGGGATCACAGCATGCGCAGATGAATGGAAGTGAACACACAGACATGCACATACAACACACACCTTGGGCGCAGGCAATGTCACACGTGTACACACTGCCATGAGGGGACTCCACTCCTGTGTGAGGAAAGCTGTGCCATATGTTGCCTCAGTAGGGCCCCATCATGTCAGCTGAGCACTTGGTCACACAATCAACAATTAGCACCAAATGAGGGCTCCCATCACATCAGCCTGGTCATGGATGTGCCAACGGAATCATCAGCACAGATCCAACACACTTGTATAGCAATGTTGCACTGACTACACGGATGAGTCCCTCCCCATTGATGCCCAAACCTGCATGTCCACTGGAGATGGCAACACGGTCAGGGAAGTAGACAAAAGCAACGATGGCAGGCACAACAGATGTGCAGGGGTGGAAGCCACAGATGTGAAATTGCCAATGTAAGTAGGAAACCCATTGCCAAATACTGAACACATGACACCCTCAGATGCTGCTATTGATGACATGGATACACCACATGATAGGACACATTCCCCCTGGACCACATGGGTTCCTGCACAGTAACACTTCATAATCATGAGACCAGATATCACCATCACTGCAGCAAGGGCATGGTTAGCTGCACCAACAACATGTACATCTGAAGCATGAGCACTAGAGAAAAGAAAGTTGCTTTATTCAGCATATGTGTTGAGGCCAAACGAAGTCCTGAAAAAGAGCAAAGGCCAATGGCCAGTCCATTGTCAAAGTTCAAACAGGGTGACACTGGCAGATGTCACCCTCACGCATGCCTGCACAATACCAGGGACAATCCACTAGGAGGGGCAACCGGGGGGCAGGCCAGGCACCGCAGGGACAGGATCAGGGCTCACCAGGGGGAGTCAGGAAGGGGTGGTGGGTGCTGGAGAGCCACTGACAACTGCAGTGGAGGTGTCTGACATGGTGTGTGCCGGCACAACTGGGGGCATGACACAGATGTCGTGGGTGCCGGCACAACTGCAGTGGACCCTGCAGATGGGGTGGACAGGTCCGCCACTGCAGTGCCCAAGTCAGACAGGGCGGTAGTGGACTCCACTGCAGTGCCTACCTCCAGGGAGGAGAATGGGGAACAGGCAAGGTGGGCTGGACAGAGGGGGAGGACACCCTCACCACATCAGTGGCACAGACAAGCGCAGCGGGGGTGTGGTGCTGGGAGAGCAAGTGGCAGGGGGAGAAGGCCGGAGCATCTTGGGGATGGTATATCTGTGGGTGGGGAACCTGGGGCAGGGTGTGGTGGGGGCACCTGTGCAGTGGGGGCCTGAGGGATGGAGGACGGAGACCTTGTGCCTGAGCTGCAGGGCGGTGGCGGGGTCTTGCTCTTAGCACTCCGGGGGACTTGCGGGTGGGGGCCTCAGTCCGCTCTGCGCCTGGGGGAGGGTGTCCGGGGCGAGGGGCACTCTGCTCCGTGTGGGTGGGCTTCCTCTTCCCCCGGGATGCTGGAGCAGCTTCATCGGTGGGGAAGAGGCCGAGGTCACAGAGGAAGAGCTGCTGTGACTTTGGGGTTGCAGGTGAGGCAAGGGAGGGTGCTTTGGAGGGAGAGGGAACTGAGGACTCGCGAGTGCATGTGGATGCGTGTGTGTGTTCCAGGGCCCCATCCCCTGTGAGTCTGGCTTCAGTCCCCTGAATGTGCTTGCGTGTGCGTTTTGTCATTGGCGTGTGTGTCAGGTGTGCTGGATGTGTGTGTGCTGGTGTGTGCCAGTGTGTGGTGCCTGGGATGGGTAAGGTGCTGGGGAGTGTGGATGGAGCAGAGGCAGGAGGGGTGAGGGACCGTTTGAGGAGGGACACTGCTGCCGTCAGGGAGGAGTCCATGGACCTATTGCCCTCTGTAGGTCAGACATGCCCGATGAGATGCCCTCCATGAACGACACCAGCTGAGTCAACAGCGCGGTGTGCGCATGGAGGACACTCAGCATGGCTGTCTGCCCTACATGGAGCTGGCGAAGGAGGCACACAGACTCCTCACTCAGGGCAGCAGGGGACACAGGGGCAGGGGGTGCGGTGCCTGGCCCAAAGGAGACACGCTCCCGGACATGGGAGCCTCCACGGACCTGGGGAATGGGAGCCGATGGGGAGGGCGGTGGTGGTGCTGGTGGTGGCGGGGACAGCAACACTAGCTGGGGTGTGGTGGCTGCTGACACCCGCCTCCACAAGGGAGTCATCCTCCGAGCTGCTCTGGTCCTCAGCTGAGGTGGATGCTGCTGAGGACTCTCGGTGTGGCTCCTCGCCCTCCGTGCCACTGGGTCCCTCCGACCACTCCTCGGCTGCTGACCCAGTCTGGCTCTCCGGCTCCTCCTGGTCCGTGGAGCTGTCCCCTTCCGTGGCCGTGGATGTATCTGCAAACAATGGGGAAACAGACAGACATCAGTCACCTGCACATAACGCACACACCACTGTGAGCACAGCACATCACAGAGCAAGCCCTGGCATCATTAGTTGTACATTGCTAAAAGTGCACTAATTGAACAGGAGAAGTCAATTGTCAGTCTGATGCCAAGCATGGCACTCACATCCCACATGGCCTTGCACCCATCTGTCTGGTGTCTGTTGGATTGCAACACCCCAGTGTTGACACATGCACCAAGTACACAGTAGTTGGACAGTGCAGAGGACACGGTGTGGACACATCACAGCTCTTGCCACTGAGTCAGTACAGGTTTACGGATGTAAGGGATGCCCAGAGTCAAATAGGAAATGCATGTGATGCATACCAGCGACAGACACCATGATGCACCCATGTCCTGATAGCCAGCGCCACTATGGTGTGCATGTAGCACATGTCACTCCCTGCAGGATCACCAATCAGTAGACACATGCCATGGCGGAGGCATGATTGCAAAGTCATACATCACTGTCTCAGTGATGTATGACTTTGCAGCCAGACAACAACACTCTGCACTGTGTCACAATAGTAGGTCATGGGGAATGCAAGTCCTGGAGCTGCACAAGTGCACATGTACATCCCCCCACAACACATCCTCTTAACCCTCATCTGTCCAGGTCATACCTATTGGACATATGGGAGACCTGTGACACTACTCCTACATGTCAGAATACAGGCATTGTGTAAGCAATGGACCCACCCATGATGCCCACCACAGAGTCAGGGAAACAGATGCTGTCTCCCACCTTGAGTCAAGCAAACTGCAAGGACACAGTCCTAAGTGACAGAATTCCCTGCATGTAAGGGCCACACCTGGGTATCAGATGAGGAGTGGGCAGTGCACAATAGAGGGACATGGCTCCTGGACAACATGACTGCTGTACTGTGGCAGTTCAACCTGGCCCGAGGAGGGCACATAACATGTTAGACAGAGTACACAGTGCAGTCTTTGACTCACCCCCTCCTTGCTGCTCTCTGGCCTTCAGCTGCCCATCCAGGTCTGGAAAGACCACCGCCAGGATCCTGAGCATGTGGGGTCAGGGTCCGTGTTCCGCCCTCCTGCGAGGAGGCGACAGCTTCAGCTGGACCCGTGCAATCCTCCGGGTCCAGCCCCGAAGGTCCTGCCACCTCTTTGGCAGCTGCGGATCCGGCGCTTGTAGACCCCCACGGACCGGACAGCCCGGACGATGTCCTTCCAGATCTCATGCTTCCGATGGGCAGAAGCCTGTCAGGATGACAAAGTGATAAGGACATTACTACACATGCAACATATCCGTGCATGACACAGTTGCATATACATGTCGCAATCACAGGGGCACATGGTGTACCCAGGCAGTGCACGGCTGCCCATGGACAGTTTTCCAGAAGTCACTACATGGTATCATAGCATGGGGAGTAAAACCCTGTTCAGAAGCACTGTCACTGCACCATACCTGTCCAGTGCAAGTCACTACACACTATGGGGGGTGACAACTACTCAGTGAGCCTGCTAGCCAGTGGTGTGCTGACTCTCAGCCTTGCTAGTCAGACAAAATGCACATTCAGAAAGGCAGTGCACAGAACACTCACCTGCTCCCCTGGTGTCCCATACAGCTTGCTGTACTGTGGAAGTAGGCTGTCCAGCAGGGCCTGGTTCTCTTCAAGGCTGAAGGCTGGGGCTCTCTCCACAGTACGTGCCATTGCAGGGTCCAGAGGGGCAGAGACAGCAGCAGTGCAGTGGCAGATGTCGTCCTGGAGCATGTAGTGCAGGCAAGTGGGCTCTCAGGGGAACATGCAGCAATATATATGTGCTGGAGAGGCAGATACTGTCCCTTGTGTCCAAAGTGATAGGTCCAAGTCGCTTGCATCTTCTGAATCTGGCCAATCCATGGAATAGCAGCACCAAAACACGCCCACAGCATCCTTCAAATCTTCAACTTCATGACATACATTATTTTGCAACATTGTTGTGGGTGACCAACTGAATTTCCAGCAACCGACTCGTTCGAATATTCAAAAACGCGTCCGTTGCCAGGCAAGCCCATTGTCAATGGGTGCGCACCGATCGGTCCATTGCTGTTCAACGCGCACAGGGGTACAACGCGTACCCGCACACATTGAAAGCAATGGGCCGGGCCGGAGGCACCGATCGGTCCATTGCTGTTCAACGCGCACAGGGGTACAACGCGTACCCGCACATTGAATGCAATGGGCCGGCCGGAGGCACCGATCGGGTCCATTGCTGTTCAACGCGCACAGGGGTACAACGCGGCACTCCGACACATTGAATGCAATGGGCCGGCCGGAGGCACCGATCGGTCCATTGCTGTTCAACGCGCACAGGGTACAACGCGTACCCGCACACATTGAATGCAATGGGCCGGCCGGAGGCACCGATCGGTCCATTGCTGTTCAACGCGCACAGGGGTACAACGCGCACCCGCACACATTGAATGCAATGGGCCGGGCCGGAGGCACCGATCGGTCCATTGCTGTTCTAACGCGCACAGGGGTACAACGCGTACCCGCGCACATTGAATGCAATGGGCCGGCCGGAGGCACCGATCGGTCCATTGCTGTTCAACGCCGCACAGGGGTACAACGCTGCACTCGAGCACATTGAATGCAATGGGCCGGCCGGAGGCACCGACTGTCCATTGCTGTTCAACGCGCACAGGGGTACAACGCTGCACCAAGCACATTGAATGCAATGGGCCGCCGGAGGCAATCGATCGGTCCATTGCTGTTCAACGCGACAGGGGTACAACGCGCACTCGCGACACATTGAATGCAATGGGCCGGCCGGAGCACCGACGTCCATTGCAGTACAACGCGCACAGGGGTACTAACGCGCACCGCATTACTGAATGCAATGGGCCGGGCCGGAGGCACCGATCGTCCATTGCAGTACAACGCGCACAGGGGTACAACGCTGCACCGACGACACATTGAATAGCAATGGGCCGGCCGGAGGCACCGATCGGTCCATTGCTGTTCAACGCTGCACAGGGGTACAACGCCGTACCGCATACACTGAATGCAATGGGTAGGCCGGAGGCACCGATCGGTCCATTGCAGTACAACGCGCCATTAGGGTACAACGCGCACTCGCACATTGAATGCAATGGGCCGCCGGAGGCACCGGTCGTCCATTGCTGTTCAACGCGCACAGGGACAACGCGCATCCACACATTGAATGCAATGGGCCGTAGCCGGAGGCACCGATCGGTCCATTGCTGTTCAACGCGCACAGGGGCACTAACGCTGCACTCGACACATTGAATGCAATGGGCCGGCCGGAGGCACCGATCGGGTCCATTGCAGTTCAACGCGCACAGGGGTACAACGCGTACCCGCACACATTGAATGCAATGGGCCGGCCGGAGGCACCGATCGGTCCATTGCTGTTCAACGCGCACAGGGGTACAACGCTGTACCCGCACTCACTGAATGCAATGGGCGGGCCGAGGCACCGATCGGTCCATTGCAGTACAACGCGCACTAGGGTGTACAACGCTGCACCAAGACACATTGAATGCAATGTGCCGGGCCGGAGGCACCGATCGGTCCATTGCTAGTTACAACGCATCACTGTACATGTGACTGGCATATGTCAGCATGCCTGTCTCAGATGGACATATGCCAGCCACAGATAGCTCCCAGGGAGTGAGGGGCACACCTACATCACGACAGCCTGTCCAAACCTTATCATAAGGCATGTAAGGCTGCATTTCCTATTGTGTGTATGTTGGTGTACATGTTGTCCTGTGGGTGTCACCTGTGGGCAGCCACCCCCAGGCTGTGCACGTGTTAATGGGGACAGGATCCTGGGTGTTACGTGCACGTGACCACTGTGATGTGCAACTGTTCATATCTGTGCATGTGCCATGGTCACATTTCACAGTGGTGTTTGTGTATGTCATGTCACATACCCCGTGAGTCCCATGTGGGACGGTATGTTTGAGCCAGGGTGTCCCAGTGGCACAATAGTGATGGCCCTCCACAGTCTTTGTGCATGTAGTGTTTACAATGTCTCTGATTTCATGTGCACAATGGGAGACAGTCTCCACATCCACGTTGTGTGTGCATGGACTCTGATGTTGTGCGTGTGTGTCACAGACGTCCATGGCTCTCCTGCCATGGCAAGTGTGGCCACTACCTGTGGGGGTCATGTTTGTTTTGTTGTGGTGTACACATGATACTCCAGGTGATGCCAGTGTCCATGTGGCATTACAGGGTCCCTGGGAATGTGCCTGTCGTTGAGCTGTGGTGCCTGGGGCACATCTGTCCTCACATGTCACTGGGGGGTGACTGTGACACAGCATCATGATATCCAATGGGCCAACCTGGGACAAATTGATGCCACCTGTAGGACCGTGTTGACAGATGTTGGCCATGTATGTACCATAAATGTCGCTCCGGTACTGCACACTTCATGTAGTTGTGCCTCATGATGATGTATGTTGGGATCTTGAGTGTGTTCAATGCCGCATATGTGGGTGACTGACGATCTTGCTTACTTCTCCTCTGCACTGCAGGGCTCCTGCTGTCCATCGGCCATTCCCAGACCTGGCAACGATGGTGGAACGGGACAGCATCCGACGGTACCGCTTCACCAGGCAGCTGATTGAGGATTTGGCAGTGCAGTTGTCCCCACATTTGCAGCCTGGCCGGCCAGATCCTACAGCGCTGACCCCCAAGGTGAAGGTGATGGCAGCCCTACACTTCTTTGCCACCGGTACCTTCCAACATACTGTGGCGTCTGCTGGTGGGATGTCACAGACCATGTTCAGCCGTGTGCTCCGCGATGTTTTGGCGGCAATGTTGCTCTTCCTGAACCGGTACATCTATTTCCCTAGACTGCGTACGTACTCACTGACGTGAAGAGTGACTTTTATGCCCTGGGGAGGATGCCGCATGTCATTGGCTCCATTGATGGGACACATGTGGCTTTGGTACCACCACAGGCCCAGGAGCAGGCCTCACAGGAACCGCAAGCACTACCACTCGGTCAATGCACTGGTGGTGTGTCTTGCAGACATGACCATCACACACGTGTGTGCCCGTTTCCCTGGTTCAGCACACGATGCCTTTGTGATGAGTGAGTAGTCGCATCCCCAGGTTGATGGCACAGATGCAGAACCAGCGTGCCTGGCTTGTCGGTGTGTACTGACTTTGTGCCATTGTGTGTGATCTGATCTGTAGTATTCCGCCCACTTTTCCAAGTCAGCTGATGTGCACTTGTCTGTCCGTAGGTGACTCGGGATACCCCAACATGCCGTGGTTGCTGACACCCTCAGGAACCCTGTGACACCTGCCCAGATGCGCTACAATGAGGCACATGGTCGGACCAGGAGAGAGTGATTGAGCGGACCTTTGGTCTCCTGAAGAGCCGCTTCCGCTGCCTGGAACAAGACCGGGAGGGTCCCTCCCATATGCCCCTGCGAAAGTGTGCAAGATTATCATCGTCTGCTGCATGCTCCACAACCTGGCAGTGCGGAAGGAGTTGCCTCTCATCCAGGATGACGATGACCAACATCCGCCACCTGTGGAGGATCCTGGCCTGGACCACGATGCCAGTGACGATGATGATGATGATGGTGATGGTGATGTCTCGCACACAGCTCATCACCAACTTCTTTAGCTGAATGTGAGTATCCTGAGGTGTCATGTGAATGATGTGAGTTGGCATGATGTGTGGGTGGTGCTCTGGTGCTGTTGGAGTGTGTCCATGGGCTACTTGACAGGATGTGTGTTGCGATGTGTGGTGACAGGTGGGCTGTACTCCTCAACAGTGTTGACATGCTAACTTGGTTCTGGGTGGGTATCTTGTAACATGTATTGTGCATGAGTTTTGCTGTTCTGTCCTGTACTGCATTGCTTTTGACTGTGTGTCATTTCTGTCCTTCACAGGGTACTTTCAGATTCGTTTGGTCAACTGTGTCCACCGACGACGTGATTGCACATCCAGGCTGGTAGCTGTTGTGTCCCTACAGGTGATGTGCGCCACACCCATGGACTTCCTTCTGTCTACAGTTGTTGACTGTGTGCCCGCTACCAGGTGGGGTTACCTTGCATCTGTTCCTTCTCCACTCCCTGTGATGTGAGCATGGTTCAGGGTGGTGTTGATGGGACAGTTGTGAGGCTGAGCAATGTCTGTGACTACCACTCCCATCATGCTATTGCCTCCACCCCCTTCCCAGCATGCCCATGCTTCCTTCCTTTGACTCTGCTTCCCTGTGGGGTGGGCTGGCTGTGCTGACAGGATGGCTGGGAGTGTTGTCCTGGCAGTTGTTTGGCTAAGAGTCCCAAGAGTGTCCCTGTGCTTCACACAACATAACCCAGGGTGGTGGTGCTTTGTGGGATCTTGTGTTAGGATGGAGGGCATTGCATTCTACCAGGTGGGTACTGTGGAGTTTGTGTTGGGGGGGTGTGAGGGGAGGTGCTGGTGACTATGGTCAGTGCTGCAAGTCCCCCTTCCCACCCAGCCAGCCGGATATCCCACCATGGAACGTGCTTGCATTGCAGGGAGTGTAAGTTGCTCTCAGGATGATCGTCAGTGGTGTCCTGCTGTTTGTTGGTCACAGCCACCAGCAGGGCCTTGTGCCCCCCACAGCAGCAGCCAGTGTCAGCCATCTTGTGAGTCCTTCTCCACTCCTGTGATGAGCATGGTTCAGGGTGGTGTTGATGGGACAGTTGTGGGGCTGAGCAATGTCTGTGACTACCGACTTCTATCATGCTATTGCCTCCACCCCCTTCCCAGCATGCCCATGCTTCCTTCCTTTTGACTCTGCTTCCCTGTGGGTGGGCTGGCTGTGCTGACAGGATGGCTGGGAGTGTTGTCCTGGCAGTTGTTTGGCTAAGAGTCCCAAGAGTGTCCCTTGTGCTTCACACAACATAACCCAGGGTGGTGGTGCTTTGTGGATCTTGTGTTAGGATGGAGGGCATTGCATTCTACCAGGTGGGTACTGTGGAGTTTGTGTTGGGGGGTGTGTGAGGGGAGGTGCTGTGTGACTATGGTCAGTGCTGCAAGTCCCCCTTCCCACCCAGCCAGCCAGCCAGTTATCCCACCATGGAACGTGCTTGCATTGCAGGGAGTGAAAGTTGTCCCTCAGGATGTCAGTCAGTGGTGTCCTGCTGTTTGTTGGTGCACAGCTTGGCCAGCAGGGCCTCGTGCTCCCCACAGCAGTAGCGCAGTGGTCAGCCATCTTGTGAGTCCTTCTCCACCCCTGTGATGTGAGCATGGTTCAGGGTGGTGTTGATGGGACAGTTGTGGGGGTGAGCAATGTCTGTGACTACGACTCCACATCATGCTATTGCCTCCACCCCTTCCCAGCATGCCCATGCTTCCTTCCTTTGACTCTGCTTCCTGTGGGGTGGGCTGGCTGTGCTGACAGGATGGCTGGGAGTGTTGTCCTGGCAGTTGTTTGGCTAAGAGTCCCAAGAGTGTCCCTGTGCTTCACACAACATAACCCAGGGTGGTGGTGCTTTGTGGGATCTTGTGTTAGGATGGAGGGCACTGCATTCTACCAGGTGGGTACTGTGGAGTTTGTGTTGGGGGGTGGTGAGGGGAGGTGCTTGTGACTATAGTCAGTGCTGCAAGTCCTCCCTCCCACCCAGCCAGCCAGATATCCCACCATGGAACGTGCTTGCATTGCAGGGAGTGTAAGTTGTCTCTCAGGATGTCAGTCAGTGGTGTCCTGCTGTTTGTTGGTGCACAGTTGCCAGCAGGGCCTTGTGCTCCCCACAGCAGTAGCCAGTGTCAGCTATCTTGTGAGTCCTTCTCCACTCCCTGTGATGTGAGCATGGTTCAGGGTGGTGTTGATGGGACAGTTGTGGGGTGAGCCATGTGTGACTGCGACTCTCATGATGCTATATTGGCTACACTGACTTGGCCAGCATACGCATGAATTCCTTCCTTTGAGTGGTCTTCACTGTGTGCTGGTGGTTGTGGTGGCTGCATGTGTGGATGTGTGGGAGCTCATTTGTGCCACGCCTAGCTGCAGTTGTGGTTGTGTTTGTACATGTGTTGGCATACAGTTGGGATGACTTTTTGATGGCATGTGTTGTGTTTTATCTGACTGACATACACATTTTGGGATGATTCTGTCCTAGTTGCTGTGTAATTGCTATGAGTGGCATGGTTTGACTCTCCCTGACAGTGATGTGTGTGTTTTGTGGCAGTTTATTGTGTACATTTGTTGTGTACTCACTCAGGCTCTGGGATGTCCTCTAGTCCATATACGCTCACTGGCGTGAAGGATGGCCCGCACCTTCTCCTCCCAGGCCTGAGGTATACTGGCTTGGCAGGAGGGCCACTGCCGGTGTATTGGCTCAGGTGGTAGTCTTTCTTGAGCAGCTCCCGGACCCTCCTGCGCACGCCATACCACCTGTTCTGGATGTCTGTCTTTGGTGCGCCGACATGGTGATTGAGCGCTCACCCTGTTGATGATCCTCTCCCACATCTTGGTTTTCTCATGACATGGGGTCTGTTGACCACAGTGCCAACAGCTGTGGCTCCACCCTGAGGATCTCGGCTCACTATGACTTCCAATCACAATCTAGAAACTCTGGGATCTTCTGGGGGCATGGTGATGGCTGGTGATGGTGGGTGATGTGGGTGTGGTGTGCAGGTGAGGGTGTGTGGGTGTGTGCTGTGCCGTGCATGTGAGGCAGGCATTTGTTGGTGTGCTGCTGGGTGTGTGGCTTGTGTGAGGGATGCAGCAGAGGGTGGTGTGGTGGCTAGCTCTGGGTGCTGGGCAGTGGAAATTCGGCACTTGCAAAAGGCCTGCATGGTAGTGATTTGTGTCCTTTATATAGGCAGGAGTTGTTGGTGTGTCTTTGTTCTCTGGGTCCCCACCTCTCTGCAGCATTTGGCTGGGTTATTTGCACTGCTTTGTTTGGCCTTTTTTTTTGGCTGATTTTTTCCTTGTAGCTGTTTCCAGTATGTTGGAAACGCTCTTGTGACTCCCGTAGTCGGACTCTGCGGCATTGGTCTCAGTACGTGTTTTCCGCTCTGCTCGCGCTGTGCTTGTGCAGTTTTGTATGTCACGCGACTGCTGGAACAGCGTGCATTGTGCTGGCTCGCTCGGGCTTTAGGAGGCGCGTGTCGGTCGCGACGTGGCTTGTCCCCTCCGCCCGACACTCGGTCGCGGTTTTTCGCGCCTTGCATCAGACTTCTGCAGGCTGGAGTTGGCGGCGCGATTCGGTCGGATTTGGTTCCGGCGCGTGTCGGTCGGTTGATTCGCCGCGGTTTTTCCGGGCCGGATTGCCATTTTCCGGAGCGGCCCGGGCCGGGTCGGGCTTTTGGTTTCCTGACGTGTCGGGCCGGGATTCATCAGCGCTTGCACCGCGATTTCTATGCGGTTTCCGGCGCCACTGGTACGCAGGTCGGCTCTGGCATTTTTCCGGATCCAGCCGGTCGG
>CAWUFW010031712.1:0-15074 GCA_963921515.1 Calotriton arnoldi | reverse complement strand
GCCATTGGCCTTTGCTCTTTTTCAGGACTTCGTTTGGCCTCAACACATATGCTGAATAAAGCAACTTTCTTTTCTCTAGTGCTCATGCTTCAGATGTACATGTTGTTGGTGCAGCTAACCATGCCCTTGCTGCAGTGATGGTGATATCTGGTCTCATGATTATGAAGTGTTACTGTGCAGGAACCCATGTGGTCCAGGGGGAATGTGTCCTATCATGTGGTGTATCCATGTCATCAATAGCAGCATCTGAGGGTGTCATGTGTTCAGTATTTGGCAATGGGTTTCCTACTTACATTGGCAATTTCATATCTGTGGCTTCCACCCCTGCACATCTGTTGTGCCTGCCATCGTTGCATTTGTCTACTTCCCTGACCGTGTTGCCATCTCCAGTGGACATGCAGGTTTGGGCATCAATGGGGAGGGACTCATCCGTGTAGTCAGTGCAACATTGCTATACAAGTGTGTTGGATCTGTGCTGATGATTCCGTTGGCACATCCATGACCAGGCTGATGTGATGGGAGCCCTCATTTGGTGCTAATTGTTGATTGTGTGACCAAGTGCTCAGCTGACATGATGGGGCCCTACTGAGGCAACATATGGCACAGCTTTCCTCACACAGGAGTGGAGTCCCCTCATGGCAGTGTGTACACGTGTGACATTGCCTGCGCCCAAGGTGTGTGTTGTATGTGCATGTCTGTGTGTTCACTTCCATTCATCTGCGCATGCTGTGATCCCTAGTGTTGTACCTGTTTGTGATGCTTGCTGACTTGAGCTATGTTCCCCCAAAGTCTTCTCCCTGTGTTCTCTGTGATGTGGGTGCATGGCACATTACTGGTCATCAGGGTGTCACCCATAGGTGTGTTTGCTGTCAGGGCAGAGTTTGTGTGCTGACGCAGATGGGTCACAGTCAGGTTTCCCTTTGGCACTTGTTGTTTGCCCCTGTCATGTGATTTCCAGTTTGTGTTATCTTTCAGTGATTGTGACACGTTGTGTGTGTGACTGCTGGCACTCCTTAGGGTCCGGGCTGCAATGTTGGTTGTTGTCTATGTGTGTTCTTTGTGGGTGACCTTGGCTTCTTCATTGGTGTGTGACTGTGGCTGGGATCCCATTGGTCGGTGTGGTATTGCCGTCATGTCCATGTACAGCGTAGTGTGCAGTGTGTCAGACATTCAGGAGTCTTGTTGAGTGTCCATGTGTGATGTGTTTCTACACCTTGGTTCCCACCCACCACCCTGGAATAGTCATGGGTGCATGTGCAATGTCACCAGTGCATGTGTACTTCACTGCTGCACATTGTTGGAGGTCGAGGGGTGTGGTCTTGAGTGTGTGCAGATGAGAGTCGTTGCCCAGCTAGTCCCCTGCCTCCATGTTGGCCTTGGCTTACTGGCCATGCTGATTGATTTGTGCTTGTGTAGGTGTGATGGTAGTTTGTTGCTCAGGACACCTGACTGTGGTTCACAGTGTGAACGACATTTAGCTTTGTCATCACAGTGGTATTTTTCTTCAGCCCAGGGTCACCACATTGTGGGGGCCCTGGGGGTGGTGCTGTGGTGTGTCTGTGACTTGCTGTGTCAGTTGTTGTTCCTACGTGCCTGTGTGACATGTGTGTTTTGTGCTCCCTCTCACCTGTCAATGCCTGCTTGCCCACATAGGGGATTTGGATCCATGAGTTACCTTAGTGTGGCAGTGTATGCACATCTGTATGATTGGTATTCAGCTCTCCTCATGTGTTGTGTTGTTGCCTGGGGACACTGGCACCCCCACCCTCACCTGCTGTGTATGATGACAGTGTTGGTCTGCCTGTTTGTGTTTGTGCATCTGCACCACTGCATTGGCATATCTTGGGTGTGCCATTGGCTGTATGTTGTTTGGTGTGTTTCCCCTGCTGTCCCTGGGACTCCTAGGTCATCGGTCAGCACAGTGATCATGGTTTGTGTGTCCCATTGCTGCCATGGTATGGTATCTGTTCACCTCACATCTGCTGTCTCCACAGGGTATCTGCATTTGTGTGCCCATTGGTGCAAATATGTGGGTCTGCATTCTGATGGTCACTTCTGTCATTGTGTCATTGATGACTGTTGACGGTCTCAGCCCCCATGGGTGTTGTTTGTCTGCACATGGCCAAAGGAATGTCTCATTTGCACTGCAGTATTTGGCTCCCCCAATTTATGTTGCAATGGGACACATACACTACTTTGCCACAGATGAGTTTTTGGTTCTGTGACCAGGAATGATCCATGCAGTTTGGCAGTTGCAGCTCTTTCTTTGTCAACAATTACCTTTTGGTCACTGTGATGATGAGGGTGTAGACCCCATTGCCACAATGGTCAAAATGTGCTTCAGCTATGGACCCCACACTTCCCTTTTGGTCACTGTGATGATGGGGGTTTAGACCCCATTGCCACAATGGTCAAAATGTGCTTCAGCTATGGACCCCACACTTGCCTTTTGGTCACTGTGATGATGGGGGTTTAGACCCCATTGCCACAATGGTCAAAATGTGCTTCAGCTATGGACCCCACACTTGCCTTTTGGTCACTGTGATGATGGGGGTTTAGGCCCCATTGCCACAATGGTCATGGGCTGCTTGCATTGTGGGTGCCACACACATATATGTGTGGCACATGTGCTAGGGGGTCACATTGTATGTTCAATGTCATGTTCGGTGTTGTAGGCATTTGACACAGCCTGCTCACACGCTTGTCATGGTGGTGGGGGATGTCTTAATCTTGCATTCCCTAGGTTGTGGTGTGCTTGTTGTGTCATGCATTGTCCATCCTATGAGTGGGGGTGGTAGTAGTGGTAGGCATCCAGCCCCCTGGCTAAGGGTGGTAGTAGTGGTAGGCATCCTGCCCCCTGGCTAAGGGTGGTAGTAGTGGTAGGCATCCTGCCCCCCTGGTTGAGGGTGGTAGTAGTGGTAGGCATCCTGCCCCCTGGGTGAGGGTGGTAGTAGTGGTGGGCATCCTGCCCCCTGGCTAAGGGTGGTAGTAGAGGTAGGCATCCTGCCCCCTGGCTAAGGGTGGTAGTAGTGGTAGGCATCCTGCCCCCTGGCTAAGGGTGGTAGTAGTGGTAGGCATCCTGCCCCCCTGGTTGAGGGTGGTAGTAGTGGTAGGCATCCAGCCCCCCTGGCTAAGGGTGGTAGTAGTGGTGGGCATCCTGCCCCCTGGCTAAGGGTGGTAGTAGTGGTAGGCATCCTGCCCCCCTGGGTGAGGGTGGTAGTAGTGGTGGGCATCCTGCCCCCTGGCTAAGGGTGGTAGTAGTGGTGGGCATCCTGCCCCCTGGCTAAGGGTGGTAGTAGTGGTAGGCATCCTGCCCCCTGGTTGAGGGTGGTAGTAGTGGTGGGCATCCTGCCCCCCTGGGTGAGGGTGGTAGTAGAGGTAGGCATCCTGCCCCCTGGCTAAGGGTGGTAGTAGTGGTAGGCATCCTGCCCCCCTGGTTGAGGGTGGTAGTAGTGGTAGGCATCCAGCCCCCCTGGCTAAGGGTGGTAGTAGTGGTGGGCATCCTGCCCCCTGGCTAAGGGTGGTAGTAGTGGTAGGCATCCTGCCCCCTGGCTAAGGGTGGTAGTAGTGGTGGGCATCCTGCCCCCCTGGGTGAGGGTGGTAGTAGTGGTGGGCATCCTGCCCCCTGGCTAAGGGTGGTAGTAGAGGTAGGCATCCTGCCCCCTGGCTAAGGGTGGTAGTAGTGGTAGGCATCCTGCCCCCTGGCTAAGGGTGGTAGTAGTGGTAGGCATCCTGCCCCCCTGGTTGAGGGTGGTAGTAGTGGTAGGCATCCAGCCCCCTGGCTAAGGGTGGTAGTAGTGGTGGGCATCCTGCCCCCTGGCTAAGGGTGGTAGTAGTGGTAGGCATCCTGCCCCCCTGGGTGAGGGTGGTAGTAGTGGTGGGCATCCTGCCCCCTGGCTAAGGGTGGTAGTAGTGGTGGGCATCCTGCCCCCCTGGGTGAGGGTGGTAGTAGTGGTGGGCATCCTGCCCCCCTGGGTGAGGGTGGTAGTAGAGGTAGGCATCCTGCCCCCTGGCTAAGGGTGGTAGTAGTGGTAGGCATCCTGCCCCCCTGGTTGAGGGTGGTAGTAGTGGTAGGCATCCAGCCCCCTGGCTAAGGGTGGTAGTAGTGGTGGGCATCCTGCCCCCTGGCTAAGGGTGGTAGTAGTGGTAGGCATCCTGCCCCCTGGCTAAGGGTGGTAGTAGTGGTGGGCATCCTGCCCCCCTGGGTGAGGGTGGTAGTAGTGGTGGGCATCCTGCCCCCTGGCTAAGGGTGGTAGTAGAGGTAGGCATCCTGCCCCCTGGCTAAGGGTGGTAGTAGTGGTAGGGCATCCTGCCCCCTGGCTAAGGGTGGTAGTAGTGGTAGGCATCCTGCCCCCTGGTTGAGGGTGGTAGTAGTGGTAGGCATCCAGCCCCCTGGCTAAGGGTGGTAGTAGTGGTGGGCATCCTGCCCCCTGGCTAAGGGTGGTAGTAGTGGTAGGCATCCTGCCCCCCTGGGTGAGGGTGGTAGTAGTGGTGGGCATCCTGCCCCCTGGCTAAGGGTGGTAGTGGTGGTGGGCATCCTGCCCCCCTGGGTGAGGGTGGTAGTAGTGGTGGGCATCCTGCCCCCCTGGGTGAGGGTGGTAGTAGAGGTAGGCATCCTGCCCCCTGGCTAAGGGTGGTAGTAGAGGTAGGCATCCTGCCCCCTGGCTAAGGGTGGTAGTAGTGGTGGGCATCCTGCCCCCCTGGGTGAGGGTGGTAGTAGTGGTGGGCATCCTGCCCCCCTGGGTGAGGGTGGTAGTAGAGGTAGGGCATCCTGCCCCCTGGCTAAGGGTGGTAGTAGAGGTAGGCATCCTGCCCCCTGGCTAAGGGTGGTAGTAGTGGTGGGCATCCTGCCCCCTGGGTGAGGGTGGTAGTAGTGGTGGGCATCCTGCCCCCCTGGGTGAGGGTGGTAGTAGAGGTAGGCATCCTGCCCCCTGGCTAAGGGTGGTAGTAGTGGTAGGCATCCTGCCCCCTGGCTAAGGGTGGTAGTAGTGGTAGGCATCCTGCCCCCTGGGTGAGGGTGGTAGTAGTGGTGGGCATCCTGCCCCCTGGGTGAGGGTGGTAGTAGTGGTGGGCATCCTGCCCCCTGGCTAAGGGTGGTAGTAGTGGTGGGCATCCTGCCCCCCTGGGTGAGGGTGGTAGTAGTGGTGGGCATCCTGCCCCCTGGCTAAGGGTGGTAGTAGAGGTAGGCATCCTGCCCCCTGGCTAAGGGTGGTAGTGGTGGTGGGCATCTGGCACCCCCTGGCTAAGGGTGGTTGTGGTGGTTGGCATCCAGCCCCCTGGGTTGGGGTGGTGGCGCGCATTCAGGCCCCTGTGTGCATATGTGGCATTGGTGATGGGCATCCCGCCCCTATGGTGCTGCTGGTGTAAGTATATTCAGATTCCCAGTGTATGTGTGTGATGTGTCGTGTACGTGTTGTATGTGTTTTGTGGTTGGTGTCTGACTTACCTTCTGCGCCGTACGCGTCCGTGCCTGTTCCGGTAGTAGATGTAGAATATTGGTATGATCGGGACGAAGGGATTCATGGTTGGTTCGTGTCGTTCGTCCTTCTCGTTGCTTCGCGTCGTCCTCGTCGCTTGGCTTCGTCCTCGTCGCTTCGCTTCGTCCTCGCCGCTTCGCGTCGTCCTCGTCTGTGCTGTGTTCGTCTCGTAGCCGTGGATCGTGTTGTGGCGCGATTCGGAGCTTATGTGCGCCTCTCCCGGATGCTTTGACGTGCCGTGCGTAGCGACGGGTTCGGGCGCGTACGGAAAGCGCATCGTACTTGTCCGGCCGGACGGGGCTGCATTTTCCCTTCCGTGCGACTCGATTCGGCGTTTCCGGATTCGCCTCGGTCGGAGAACAGGACCTGGTTTGGGTGAGTACGGCTCGGCCGGATTCTTTGCTGTTGTGCGCATCGTACTTGCTCGTTCGGTGTGCTGTACGGATCGGTCGGGAAACTGGCTTTCGCATGGCTTTTTTCCCGACCGAATAGTATTGGGTGCGCCTCCGACCGAGATCGGAATCGGCCCCTTAGTGTCTGTTTAATCAGGTGCACTAGGGTGTGACAAGCACATGCTGCTCTTTTGTAACTATCAACTCTACGCTGCGACGTCAGTGCGGGGCTTTGTCACAAAGCCTTTGCCGCCCTCCCCCTTTTGCCACCCTAGGCGGCCGCCTAGTCTTGCCTAATGGTAGAAACGGCCCTGTATTCAATAAAGATTTTGGTTGTTACTTGTTATGTTAGCGGGTTTATAAAGCGCAACAGCTGCCCCAGCAAAGAGGCGTCCCGGCGCTGAAACAGCAGAGAGGTGACCGAGCTCGAAGAGGGCCCAGAGAGACCTACGGGGTGGGGAAGAGAAAGGTTTTAATGGCTTTCCTAAATTCGAGGTAGTTATTGAGCCCTCGAATGTGGGCCGGCAAAGAATTCCAAAGGCTGGCCGCTCTGTTCCGGAAGGAACGACCTCCGGCGCGAACCCTCCTGGCTCGGGGGACCACCACCAGGCATTGTCCCATGGAGCGGAGCTGGCGGGTGGGGCCGTAGGGTGAAAGCAGGTTGGTCAGGATTTCCGGAGATGCCAGTTTCAAGATTTTAAAGGCAATACAGAGTGCCTTAAACTCGATTCGCCTGGCCACGGGCAACCAGTGGAGGCGGCGAATGGCGCTTGTCACTGAACAGACTCTACGCAGACCGAGGAGAGATCTTGCGGCCGCATTCTGGACTCTCTGTAGCTTCTGTATTTCTGACTTGTTCGCTCCCAGATACAGTGAGCTAGCGTAATCAAGTCTTGACATAATCAGTGCCTGGATGATGATCTGCCTAGTAGGGCCATCAAAGAAACCCAGGATGGGCCTGAGTCCACGCAACAATCCGAAGCAGGTTCCCGCCACCTTTTTAGTTTGAGTCTGGAAGTTAAGCGAAGCGTCCATCCAGACCCCTAGATTCTTCACTACTTGCTTGGGGGCAGGAGCAGTACCTAGGTTTTTTGGCCACCAGTTCTCATTCCATAGATCATGGTCCTTTCCCACTAACAACACCGACTTGTTGGCATTCAGTTGGAGACTTCAATGATGAGTGACTGTTTCTCGTTCTTCTGCCCACACGTGTTTCTTGTTGTCATTGTGTGACATCATGCGCTTTTTGTGGCTCTTGTGTTGTGCAAGGTATGTGTTTGTCCCGGTGGGGGGGATCCGGGGGGGGGGCGGGGTGTGGTGGGGGTGGGTGTTGTGGCCCTCATGGGTCTCGAAGCTGCATGATCATTGTCTCCATGGCATCTGTGGGTCTTCAGATGTGGCTCTGGGCTGGGCTCCCTTTCATACTGCGGGTAGTCGTCCTGCTTTACACCAGCAAAAGGCAGGTGTTAATTCCCTGCTGCTACCGCGGCTTATCGCCTGTTTTTGGTTCGGATCGCAGATCTGGCAGTTCGTTGTGAAAGTGGTGTAGTGGTGTTATCGTGTGTTTTTGCACGGGAACGCCTACTCTGCATCTCATTAGGGTTAGTTGGTGGTGTCACCCGTGGAGGTAAATTTTGAGGCAGTTATTGCGGGAATACTTGCGTTGTCTGCAGTTTGCAACCGCTTGTGAATGGGGCGTTAAATCTATCTCCACTTTTGTTGCGTTAAGGTGGCGATAACTCGGAGATAAGTCCTTGTGAATATCCCCCACGGTGTACAGTCGGCTTTAGTTAAGTTTAAGGTAATTTGGCAATTTAAAATCTATTATAGATAAACCGATGTAAAATGTATATGAAAAAAGTAAAAATAGTTTAAATCCGCTACAAATTGGGTTAAATACATAACAATTGTTAAAACTCAATTACAAAGAGGTCAGACTTTGCAATGCCTAATGTCCGTGGTGCAGGAACTAAAAGTTACCAATCCGGGGTCATTCGGCACTTTGTTGTGTATTATATAAGAAGGTCCTGCAAAACTTAAAAAAATTTACCAATTCTTGCCAGTTCAAGGGGAACCATGGTGCTAAAAATCCAGTTCATTGCATTGTTACATGTTCTTATGCCATGGATTAAAAAAGTGGCTTTAATAGTGTTCACCGTAAATCGAGCAACGTCGGACAGCAGCAAAGTAAGAATATAAAAGTTTCAGACTTGTAGCAGCATAGTCTGCACTTAACAATCTTGGAGAGCAGTGGCCAGTTTGGGTTGAAGTCTTTAATTTGTAATGCCAGCATCCTTACTGCCAAAATTTGGGTTAGGTAAGCTTTCCCGATTGTGCAATTAAGATAAGATTGTGCCTGAGGGCCAAAGTGGCTGTCGTTGTTATGTGATGCTGCCAGGGCCCTTAGCGGCGGTGTGGACTTGATATTTTCCATGACCACGGTCTTTGAGAGGAATTTTATCTGTTTTTTCAATATACTTTTTACTGCAGTGTGCGTGAGTGATGAAGTGTTTAGAACGGTCAAATCGATTTGAAGAGTAGCTGCTGCCGCCGTTAGATAAGTGGACCAAGGGTTATTTTTGTATTTGAATATATTTTGCAGGATAAATTTCAAGGTGCCTGGCGTCGCCGTGATGCATCTGTAATAATACTTTAGAAAGGACCCCATGCTAGACCATTCAATGCCCTCCAGGCCAAATTCGAGCCTCACCAGAGGTCCCCTGGTGTAATAAGGCAGCTTGAACACTCTTTTGTAGACTTGTAGATGTAATCTTTCAATAATTTTAATGAGTTGGCCCGGAAAGGCCTCGCTGTCGTAGGTGATTGCAGATGGTAATACGCCCCTGAGCACTTTTCTGATTGGGGCTGAGGTGGGGCTTTCAAGGGCTGTGTGCAATTGGCAGAGTCTGGTGGTAATTAATGCTGCCTTATCCTTTAAATGGCGCATGTGTGTTGTAGGTGCACAATTTACTGAGAACCATGTGCCCAGGTAGTTATAGGATTTGGCTCCTGTGATTTTTAAGGGACCCAGAGACCAGTTGCAGCTTGTGTGTTTTAGCGTCCTTCCGAATGATAACACCTTTGTTTTGGAGGTGTTTACTATCACCTTATTTGCTATGTTGTAGGTGTGAAGGGAGTTTAATGCTCTCTGGATTCCTATTTTTGAGTGGTCGAGCAGAACAATGTCATCCGCGTACTGCAGTTTCGTGATCTTAGTTTTACCTATTATTGGGGGTATTAGATTGGCGTTGTTAAGTGCCTGGGACATGTCCGCCGTGTATAGATTAAACAACATTGGAGCAAGGACACACCCTTGCTTTAGCCCTTGGTTAGTATTGATCTTCCTGGTTAACGCAGTATCTGACAACTTGACCCTCACCCAAGTTGATGAATATAATGATATAATGGCATTAAGCAGGCCACTTGGAATACTCCACACCTGGGGTTTGCTCCATAAAATACCTCTGTCCACCAGGTCGAATGCTGACGAATAGTCCACAAAGCATGCATAAAGAGCAGAGGATTTACGGCTGTTTGCCTGGTGGACAGGATAGGATAGAGTAATTATGTTATCCAGTGTGGAGGAGTTGGGTCTATAGCCTGTTTGACAGAAAGGAATTATTGCGTTTGTTGTTGCCCAAGTCTCAAGATCATTTAGAACTGCAGCTGCATAGATCTTGGCCTCAATATCCAATAAGGTTATCAGGCAATAGTTGATGGGATTCTGTCTGTCGCCCTTTTTAAAAATTGGATACAGTATTGATCCTCTCCAGCTGTCGGGCACTTGATGGAACTTAAAGCAGATGGTTAACAATGGGAAAAGTATTGCAGGCCATAGTGCTAAATCTTCTTTGAATAGTTGGGCAGGGAGGCCATTTGGGCCAGGTGCACCTGAAGCTCGTGTTTTACGTAGTGCCTTTTGGATGCTGTTGGTCGTATACATAGGGACACAGCCCTTTGAGTCGTCAACGGGGTCTGAAAGTTCGAGTGGAAAAACTCTCGGTTGATCGACTACGTATAGCTTTTTTACGTGCGAGGACCACATGGCTTCATTGATGGCATTACTCCTTATTACTTCCTGGCATGTTTTGTTTTTGATGTGCCTCCATAAATTGGCCTGGTTATGCTTGCTCATTATCGAATAAACATATTGCCAATCCTTTTCCCTCTGCTGATTTTTTTCCTGCCATACCAATTGCTTATGTTGTTTTCTTGTGCCTTGAAGTTCCGATTGCAGCACAGCTTTGACTTGTTCATTCTGGGTTTTCTTGCGTGCCTTCGTCAACTTTTGAATAAGCCGTGAGCTAGTCAGTATAGATTGATTTTTATTAGAAGATTTTGACTGAAGTCACCCACGGCCTGGGCGGGAATTCAGTGATTCGTGGATGCCCCTGGTTATGGATGCCCAGTGAGTTAAAAGGTATTTGCCACTTTGGGCCTGCAGAGACTGTCCGGTAATGACTTTCCATGATGCTAGTTTCTGTGGATTGACGTGGCCCCATTTTATTCTCCAAATTAAATGTTCTGATTCATCATTGCGGGAGGTGCCCAGTACCTTATGGTCTTTGCATTTAGGTAGGTGAAGATTAAAACTTGTACGGAGAGCAAGGTGATCGCTATAATTTGAGGGATGCACTTTGAAACTCACAAGGTGGTTCATGAGTTTTTCAGAGGCAGAAACGTAATCGATAGTGCTTATCCCCCTGAAGGTTTTCAAAAGCTGTGTTGATGGCTCAAGATTATTAGGTATAATCTGTGCAGACTTAAGTCCATGTTTGCTTAAGGTTTTGTTTAGTTGTGTACTTAAAGAATTTAGAGGTGGACAGTCGGTGTTGAATGTTCCTAGGTATCTCAGGTGGAAATCACCACAGATTATTATTTCATGGTTTACATGATCACAAAGAATTTGATCCAAATTGTCGTTCACCTGGCTCAGTCTTGTAGCTCGTGCTGAGCCAAAGCTGTTAAAGTAGACGTTAATCAGGAGGATCTTGATTCGGGAGGCGGATGTCTTGGGACTCTCCAGTACGAGCGCTTAAAGCATCTCATCTTGAGTTGGAATTGAAGTTATTATTATTTTCATGTTCAGATTAAGGTAAATTGACAAGCCTCCCGATGGCCTCCCAAAGATGTTTTTTTTGTTTGCTACTTGGTGCACCCCTTGAAAGCCAGCGAATGTTAATGGAGTTAGTGACCATGTTTCTTGTAGACAGAGTACGTCGGATGCCATTAACAGTGATTTTGCTTATTTAAGCTTAAAAGTCTTGATAGCCCAGCTACATTCCATGACAGAAGAGTTATGAGTTGTTGTGGCTCTGAGGAGCACTTCTCACTGCTAGGAATAAGCTATTGCTTCACTGGACAAGATATGAGGCACCCAGTTTCAGTCGGATTGATGATCTCCCCCAATTTATCCTGTTGCAATTTTCCTGATGTGGCCCCTTGTTGATGAGTAGGTGTAAGTTATATGTATGTTATCTAACTGTGGGTGACGGAGCGAGTGCCCGGTCTCCCTTAGTATGCTGTAGGGGTGAGCTTTTGGGTTGGATAGATCAAGTAGCTTTTTTAGTGGCGCTGGATATTTAGGCGCTGAGATTTTTAAAATTCCTATGCCCCATTCCTCAAGAATAGACTTGCAGTCTAATATAGCTTCTGCCAGTGAATTTGTTTTTAGTGTTAAGAGTGTGGCTTCCCTCCCGTTACTGCACTCTGGGGTGGTTGTGAATTCCACACTCAAAATGTCCTCAGACGTTATCTTAGACTGAATGGGAATGGCCTGGAACAACCTTAATAAATTAGAACAATTCAATACATCGTGGCTCCCTTCCGAAGGATAATGTGGGATGAGGGCCAGCTTAGTTGGTCGGTCCTCACCTAAGCATTTTTTTGTTTGACCTTCGTTGTGGGTATGGACAGGGGGGAGGCTGCCTCCAGTGAGCTGGTCACTCTTTAATCGGTTCGTCCAGTTTCTGTGTCTGTTGGTTTTCAGTCGGGCTTGCTGACAGTTCTACTTACTTGTTGTAAGGCCGACTTTATATCCATTATTATTAGGTTCAGGGCATCTGGCAAGGTGCATAGTTTCTCCGCAATCTGATGGCAGGAGCATGATGCACAAGGGATTTCTTTGCCTCCAACATTTTTTAGCCTCTCTTGCAAAGAGCTGACTTTTTCCTCTATTTTTAAGATTGAGATGGCCAGGGTTTGGATTAAGTCAAGTTGCAATTCCAGTTTGTCAGACTGCCATGTCAGGGCGTTTACTGTGTTGGCTAAGGTGGCGTTTACGGAAGCCAGTAATGAGTCTTGTTCAATGTTGTTTTTAATCTTTTTGGTGGCAGATAATATTAGGTTTTCCATAATGCTCATGCTCACCTTAGAGCTATGGTCTGCTGGTAGTTGGAGCTCATGCTGCTCAGGTACTTTCTCGATCTCTATGAAATTAATTGTTTCTTTATCCTTGCTGCAAGGCAGGGCCCCGGGCTGGCCCTGACCAGTGTCAGTTCCCCTTTGGCTGCTTTTAAGAATTTCATGATCTACTTGATCGCTTAACCTAAGGCTGCAGCCTACTGTGCCCTGTAGTCCTATGCCACCTTTACTTTTTTCCCCGTGGCTGTGAATCTGAGCAGCCGAGGTTATGTTGTTTATTTTAAGCAGGGGTTGTGCCTTCAACAAGCAATCTGTGGGGTTAGAAGGCAAGTTGTAATATGTTATCCTTTTTGCCTCTTTGATCTTTTCCCATCATGTTAGTTGATAGATCAATGTCTGCCAGCAAACTATCCGGAGGGCTTCCACATGATATATCTATTACTGTGCTATTTATTAATTGTTGGTGCGTCTGGTTATGCCTGCTATTTATTCTGGGGGATGGGGTTATGAGCAATATTATGTCTACCATAGGGGCAGGGGTGGCTGCTGGGCCTCCGTTGAGTTCCCTTTTCCTAATTGAGTCTGGGGTATCTAGATGAGGTAGCTGAGGAGATTTTTTTTTTTTTAAAGTAATCAGTTATTGAAGTTTTGTTTTGCGAGTTCTGGAGTGCCTCTGCTACTGATATAGCTAGCCCTTTTCCTGGCCTTGTTGTCACTTGCTGTGGATGCGTATGTAGATTTGAATGTTAATGGAGTATGGACAGGTACGCAGGCTGCGTCTTTAATGGGCTTAATAGCTTCCAAGGTCTCCGAAGTCAATAGGCTTGTCTTATTAAGACTGAGGTTAGGCACTGCGACAAAGGAGAAAGGTGTGCATAGACCATCATAAGTTGTCATCAGCACTTCAATTGCTTCGGGTGATTTTTGTTCTAAGCTGCGTGTCTTGGGTTTTTGGTCCTTCTTTCAGTGGCATTAGCTCGTCATTGATGGAATATTCTATGTGATAATTTCTATCCCTGGAGGAAAGGATATGCCCTCCTAGTTACTTCACGATTGGGGTCCTTAGCTGGTCTATGGTGGTAACGATTTCTCAGGGTGGGCTGGGCCTCAGGTGAAGACATTCGGGCAGTCGTGAGAGGTTGAGGTGTGATGAAATGCGAAGAACGGACTGAAGACTGCGGTAACGACTATAGTTATAACTGTGGCAGTGATTGGGGTTCTATCTTTGATTGTAGTGGCTATGGCTAGCAGGGTATGGTTGTGCTGTGCCCCAGCAGTAGTAGTTAATCCGGGTGCCACGACTCGCTACCACAGTTCAGGCCGCTGTTCGCCAGGCAACTGGCGGTCCACTCCAAAAGAAAAAAAGAAAAAAAGCAGTGGGTCTCTCCAAATTGGAGTTGTTATTCCCTAGTGCACCTTTTGTAATTTGTTCCCGGGAGGCCTGTCACTCTTGGCTATAGAGGACCCAATTTGACCCAGTTGAGCCTACCTGCTGTCCTGCTGTCCAGCTGTCCTCTGGTGCCCCTCCAAAGGTCCTTCAGCAGTTTCCCAGACAGTTAGGGAACCAGTCCTGATTATGGAGGAGTGCAGAAAGGAGGACTGTCTGGCAGCACCCCCTATAACCCCTTTGCTCGTCTCTGCTCCTCTGGACCAAGCTGTAGGGGAGGGGGGGTTAACTGGCCCGGCGGCAGGGACAAAGCCTGTGCAGGTATGCAATCCGCTTCAGGCTGGGTTGAAAGAGCAGGCAATGAGAGGAGAGGAGAACTGGCGGGGGCCCACACCGTACCCACACCGACTAGCAACCCACACCGGCCTAACGCCGGCCACTTCCACTAAGTCGGGCGGAGCTGAGGCTCTAGCTGTTAGGACGCCCTGCCCTGCCATGCCTCCAACAGTTTCCTCGGTTGTGCCTGGAGACTGCCATATTGTGCCCCTACATAATTTCCCTGCTGCCGTTGGCAGGAGAGGGCAGCGGGGCAGTGGCGGTTCCTACCTTCCTTCACAGTCTCAGCGCTCCCGGACTCCAAGAACTCCGCGCTCCGCTCTCGCCCGCACTTGTCTCGCATTCGTCTTGTGGAAATTGCAGCAGTAGATGCGAGGTTTGTCAAGAAGTCTTTTGTGTCTGAGGTTGCAAATACTTTAATTTTCAAAGATGAACAATCTGGATTGAGGTCCACAGATGAGTAAAGCCAAAGATAAATACAGCCGACACGTGTTTCGTCGTTTAACGACTTTTTTTCAAGGCTCAAAATAATTTTGATTCCAAATCAAATCTCATAGAAGTCAACAGACGCGCCTCAGAGCCCAGAGGACAAGAGTTAAATGAGTGGTAATAATCCCTAGTCCGTAATAGACACGTTACAAAACCCTCTGTCTCAAACCGTACTCAGTGTGCATAAACGTCGTATGTGTGCGTAGAGAAAATAAGGGCTATGATGAGCCCATCACAAGTCCAAAGTAACTGAACAACATCGACTATGTATTTCTAGATCTTTACTCTCTCTGGGGGACAGTTTTGTTGCTGGGACGGGATGGTCGCATTTTTAGTTTGCAGCACTTCTGCTCTGTAATATTAAACAATGCAAAACAAATGTTTTTAAAGTCTGATTTGCATTTGGGTGGTTCTTATCAACTGCAGGATCGCCAGAAGCAAGCTTCGGGGCTTTGCGGCAGGTTGGGGGGTCTGCTGTGCCTTGGCGCAGACAGTCCATTACATATATGATAAAGACAGTTGTATGCTTGCAAATGGCATTAAATGTTAAATTCCACAGACCACATTCCAGAGTGTTTTCCGATTTCAGAGGGCCAAGTCGCCCTGTAAGGGCTATGTCAGACTGACAGC
>CAWUFW010031711.1:0-15074 GCA_963921515.1 Calotriton arnoldi | reverse complement strand
GCTTACGTATTGCTCACCCCAAGATATGGCATGTTAACCCTGGCCTGGCCGGTAACTTCTTTCTAAAGCCTGGCATCACAAAATGGATGCTACTGCCACAGACACAAGTCTGGCCTCCTGCTGCTGGACGAAACTCCGGCAGGGGAGGCCTGGACAATAGGTTTCCTGTCCCAGGGAGGTGTGACCACCTCCCCAGACAGGATAATGTGTATTGGGGCTGGGCGGGAGCACTTTCGGGTGCTTTGAAGTCCTGCACTGGGGGCACATTTGGTGTCCCTGTGCATATCCCAGTTCAAACCGGATCAGGGGCTTGCAGCCCCTGCTTTAGCGCGAACTGGACAAAGAGAAAGGGGTGTAGCCACCCCTCTGCCCTGACCCACCCATAGGTGGGGCCACAGAGTAGTCCAACCCCTATTTTTAGAATAAAGGTAGGAACCCAGTCCTTAGGACTTTAGATTATACCTAGATGAAACTCTGAAACTGAATCCTGGACCTTCGACGCTCTACGACAAGATTAGAGGACTGAAGAATCTCCCTTGGGGTCAAGGAGTGACTCCCCTGCTTGGCAGGCACCAAAGAAGCATCTGTCCGGTTCGCATTTCTGAAGCTCCCGTCGGACGCCGAAGTTATCGCATCACCAGAGGTAGATTCTCAGACTTCCCCGAGGCTACCCTGAGTCTCCAGCAAAGCTGAGGCCCGTGGCTATCGTGGGTGACTTGAGACCGTGACCCCTGGACACCGAGCACATTTGCAAGTGCATCATCTTCTGGGTCTCCCAAGAAGTCGTGCTTTGGGCTCCTAGTAGCCCTAGCCTCCAGCACCACCTGCACTGAAGATCACTGGCTCCCACTCCACGAGTGTCCTGTAAGCCAGATCCACGTGCGGCGTCACGAGGCTCCTTCGCGGTCGCTAGCCCGTTGGCTAGTAGCCCTTAACGAAGGCCAATCCTTTTCTTACTTGGCATCCTGATTGCTCCAGGCCTGCTCTCACTTACCCTCGCTGGGTGAGTTCCACAGACCTTGCTGATCTGCACCATCGACGATCTACATGTTTACCGAGACTTGCCGTTGCCAAGGCTTGTTGGGTCCAATCCGGTCACCAACACCTCAGCACTCGACAGACATCGTGTTCCAGCCCGAATCCTGCTCCTGGTTGCCAACAACGCCTCCTGGACCTCGTGACTGAAGAGTCAAGACGACCGTCAACGCACCTGAAGCACTCGACATCGGTGGGCATCTGTCCATCACCTTCCTGGTCACTGGCTAGTGACCCAGACTCTGTCCCCTCTGCTTTCAGGTTCACCAGAACTTTGATCCACTCTTGGATCCACCCGGACACTTTTCTCTTGGCCGCCAGCAGCACCTTGCAGCAGATCGCCATTCGAAGCGACGACGAAACCCGACCCCGAAAGGCACCTATGCACCCGGCTTCCCTGGGTGAGGTAACACGAGTACTCCGGTGCTCCCGTGGGTAGAGACTCTTCAAAGTCCTAGATCTCAAAGGGTTTTTTTCCTAGTCCTCTTTTAAGTGTCCCTTTCCTCTATTTTCCCGATCCCGACTTTCTCCATAGAAGTTAACGGCGTATCGCGGTTGTGTAATTACACTGCACGCGTCTCCCGTGGGTCCCCTGTGTCACTACCTTGGGTGGTTCCTTGTGGTCCAAGCACTTCTAGAGGCTCTAGGCCTAGTGTCTAGTTCAGTCGTGGTTCGCATACCACTTTATTGGTATATGGTTTGGTACGCCCCTAGGGCCCAAACGTGTATTTGTGCTATTACTGTGATTTAATAACTTATAACTTATGTACTTCGAACTCTAGCCTCATAAAGAGACTAGAGGGGTGTGTTAAGCAATAAATACATATATTTTGAATATATACCTGGTGTGGTGCTCTTTCATTTGGTCACTCAAGAGATTATAGACTGGTAAAACAAGCTGCTTTACATTCCTTCAAGACTTCGCCTGAAGGCTGCTCTCCATAGCTACCACTAGGATAGCTTTCAATAAGGTTGTCTTTAACCTATCTCCAATAAGGGGTTGTTTGGACTGGTGCAAGGTGCCCACTATAATTAGTGGACAGCATATACCAGGCCAACTTCTCACACAGGTTGTGTACCTGGGCCACCTTGTGGGTGGAGGCCAGGTTCAACCTCTGCAGAGCAAGATCCAGACCATCATGGACTGGGTTGCTCCAACCACCCAGACTCAGGTGAGAGCCTTCTTAGGCCTGACTGGGTACTATAGGAGATTTGTCAAGGGGTATGGATCAATAGTGACACCCCTGAATGACTTATCTTCCAAGAAAATGCCCAAAAGGTTCAGTGGACAGCTAGCTGTCAAAAGGCATTTGATGACCTGAAGCAGGCCATGTGCACTGCTCCCATTCTCCAGAGTCCTGATTACTCCAAGAAGTTCATTGTCCAAACAGATGCATCTGAATTGGGGGTAGGGGCTGTACTGTCACAATTGAATGATGAAGGTCAGGATCAGCCAGTAGCTTTTATTAGCAGAAGGCTGACCCCTAGAGAGAAACGTTGGTCAGCCATAGAGAGGAGGCCTTTGCTGTGGTTTGGGCTCTGAAGAAGTTGAGGCCATACTTGTTTGGTACTCACTTCCTTGTTCAAACAGACCACAAGCCCCTCCTATGGCTAAAACAAATGAAGGGTGAAAACCCCAAACTGCTTAGGTGGTCCATTTCCCTACAGGGGATGGACTTTACAGTGGAACATAGACCTGGGAGTAACCATGCCAATGCAGATGGACTCTCTAGGTATTTCCACTTAGAACATGAAGACTCAACTGGTCAAGGTTAGTTTAATGTCCCTGCTTTTGGGGGGGTTGTGTAGGAGAGTAGGATCTGCTTCACATGGGTACCCCCACTTTTGCTGATGCTTCACTGTTTTTCGACTTTAGTCTGGCTGGGGCCCTGCTAATCAGAACCCCAGCCTAGCTGCTTCCTCTCTAAAATGGTTTCCATGTGCCTTAGGCACATCTCTGATTGGAATCTGGAGTGCCCTTATAAGTCCCTAGTATATGGTATACTAAGTACCCAGGGCATAGGTACCTCAGAGGCCTACCAGGGGCTGCAGCATGTATTGTGCCACCCCTGGAAGGCCATCCAAAATGACACCACAAGTCTGCTACTGCAGCCTGGGTAAGGTGGTGCATGCACCCCTTACTGTGATATAGGCTACCTATATCACTACCATTGAACACACCTATAAACCTATAAGTCACTCCTATGGCAGGCCTTAACAATCCTGAAGGCAGAGTGCTTGGTTTTTATGTGAGAGGGTGCCCCTGCATGAGCAGAGCCCCTCTGCAGCGTTCGGAGTCCCTCCTCTGATGCTGTTTGTGGTACAGCCTGACCATATACTCTTAAGTGCATTATATCCTCGCGGTACAATGCTAACTTTGGACTGGCTGCACCAAAACATGTCGTGTTTGGTGTCAAACATCTTGGAATACTACCCCCCCACCAATCCTGGTGGCGGGGGTAGCATTCCACCCTTCTAGAGGGAGAGACATGTACACACCAGGTTACCCGGTAACTTCTTTCCAGAGCCCTGGCATCACAAAATGGATGTCGCTGCCACAGACACGGGTCTGGCCTCCTGCTGCTGACTGAAACTCCGGCAGGGGAGGCCTGGACAATAGGTTTCCTGGATAGTGTGTATTGGGGCTGGGCGGGAGCACCCTCTGGTGCTTTGAAGTCCTGCACTGGGGGCACATTTGGTGTCCCTGTGCATATGCCAGTTCAAACCGGTTGCAGGGGCTACCTGCCCCTGCTCTGGCATGAAACTGGACAAAGGGAATGGGTGTAACCATCCCTCTTCCCTGACCCTCCCATAGGTGGGTCCCCAGAGTATGTCCAACCCCCTAACTTAGTATAAGTATGGGACCCCAGTCCTTAGGACTTTAGATATCCCTGGACGAAACTCTGTAACTGAATCCTGGAACTTCGACGTTCTACTCAAGATTAGAGGACTGAAGAATCTCCCTTGGGGTCAAGGAGTGACTCCCCTGCTTGGCAGGCACCAAAGAAGCAATTGTCCGGTCTGCATCGCCGAAGCTCCCGCCAGACGCCGAAGTCTTTGCATCACCAGAGGTGAATTTCCAGACTTCCCCGAGGCTGCCCTGAGTCCTCAGCAAAGCTGAGGCCCGTAGCTATCGTGGGTAACGTGGAACCGTGACCCCTGGACACCGAGCACATTTGCAAGTGCATCCTCTTCCTGGTCTCTCACAAAGTTGTGCTTTGGGCTCCAAGTAGCCCCCATCTCCAGCACCGACTGCACCGAATATCACTGGCCTCCACTCCACAAGTGTCCTGCAAGCCAGCTCCAAGTGCATCCACTCGAGGCTCCTTTGCGGTCGCTAGTCCGTTGGCTAGTGTGCCCTCCCAAAGGCAACTTGTCTTCTGCTTGGGCTTCTCTGGTTGCTCCAGACGTGCCCTGACTTACCCTCACTGGGTGAGTCCCTCAGTCCTTGCTGGTCTGTACCACTGTCCTTCTTCTATTTCCACGTGACTTGCCGTTGCCAAGGCTTGTTGAGTACAATCCAGTCACCGACACCCCAGCAATCGACAAATATTGTGGGACAGCGCGAATCCAGCTCCTGGTTGTCGTCGACGCCTCCTGGACCTCGTGGCTGAAGAGTCAAGATGACCATCAACCTACCTGAAGCACCCGACATCAGTGGGCATCTGCTCATCGCCTTCCTGGTCACTGGCTAGTGACCCAAACTCTGTCCCCTCTGCTTTCAGGTTCTTCAGATCTTCAATCCACCTTTGGATCCACCCGAACACTTTCGACTTGGTCGCCAGCAGCACTTTGCAGCAGATCGCCATTGAAAACGACGACGAAACCCGACCCCGAAAGGCACCTATGCACCCGGCTTCCCTGGGTGAGGTAACACGAGTACTCCGGTGCTCCCGTGGGTATTGACTCTGGAACAGCCTAGTTCTGAAGGGGTTTGCTCCAAGTCCTCCTCTAAGTGTCCTTTTTCTTTAAAACTCCAACCGCGACATTCCCCATAGAAGTCAACGGCGGCTCGCGGCTGTGTTCTCACACTGCACGCGTCCCCCGTGGGTCCCCTGTGTCACTACCTTGGGTGGTTCCTTGAGGGCCAAGCACTTCTACAGGCTCTAGGCCTTGTGTCTACCTCAGTCGTGGTACTTATACCACTTTATTGGTATATGGTTTGGTACGCCCCTAGGGCTCAAACGTGTATTTGTGCTATTACTGTTGATATTCGACTTGTAACTTATGTACTTCGAACTCTAGCCTCATAAAAAGACTAGAGGGGTGTGTTTAAGACTAAATACATATATTTTAAATATATACCTGGTGTGGTCCTCTTTCATTTGGTCACTCAAGGGATTATAGACTGGTAAAACAAGCTGCTTTACAATCCTTCAAGACTTAGCCTGAAGGCTGCTCTCCATAGCTACCACTAGGATAGCTTTCAATAAAGGTTGTCTATATCCTATCTCCAATAATGGGTTGTTTGGACTGGTGCAAGGTGCCCACTATAATTAGTGGACAGCATATACCAGGCCAACTTCTCACAGGAGAGGTGCACAACGAGGCAAGAGAGGTACAGAAAGAGGCAGGAGGGGTGCAGAAAGAAGGAAGAGAAATGCAGAAAGAGGCAAAAGAATTGATGAAAGAAGCAACAGAGGTGTAGCAAGAAGCAAGAAAAGTGCAGAAAGAGGACAGTGAGGTGCAGAAAGAAACAAGAGCAATGCAGAAAGAACAAACAGAGGTGCAGAAAGAAGCAAGAGCGGTACATATAAAGGTAGAATAAGTGCACAAAGAGGCAAGAGAGGTATAGAAAGAGGCAGGAGGGGTGCAGAAAAAAGGAAGAGAAATGCAGAAAAAAGCAACAGAGGTGCTGAAAGTGGCAAGAGGAGTGCAGAAAGAGGAAGGAGAGGTGCACAAAGAGGCAAGAGAGGTACAGAAAGAGGCAGGAGGGGTGCAGAAAGAAGCAAGTGAAGTGCAAATAGAAGCAAAAGTGGTATAGAAAAAGGTAGAAAAGGTGCCCAAAGAGGCAAGAGAGGTACAGAAAGAGGCAGGAGGGGTGCATAAAGAAGGAAGAGAAGTGCAGAAAGAAGTAACAGAGGTGCTGAAAGAGGCGAGAAGGGTGCAGAAACAGGCAGGAAAGGTTAAGAAAGAGGGAACAGGGGTGCAGAAAGAGGGAAGAGATGTGCAGAAAGAGAAAAGAGGGGTGCAGAAAGAGGCAAGAGGGGTGCAGAAAGAAGCAAGTGAGGTGTAGAAAGAGGAAACAGAGGTGCATAAGGACGCAAGAGAGGTGCAGAAACAAGCAAAAGAAGTGCAGAAAGAGGCATGAGAATTGCTGAAAGAAGCAACAGAGGTGTGGAAAGAAGCAAAAGAAGTGCAGAAAGAGGCAAGTGAGGTGCAGAAAGAAGCAAGAGCAGTGCAAAAAGAACAAAAAGAGATGCAAAAAGAAGCAAGAGCGGTACAGAAAAAGGTAGAAGAGGTGCACAAAGAGGCAAGAGAGGTACAGAAAGAGGAAGGAGGGGTGCAGAAAGAAGGAAGAGAAGTGCAGAAAGAAGCTACAGAGGTGCTGAAAGAGACAAGAGGAGTGCAGAAAGTGCAGAAAGAGGCAAAAGAATTGATGAAAGAAGCAACAGAGGTGTAGAAAGATGCAAGAGAAGTGCAGAAAAAGGCAAGTGAGGTGCAGAAAGAAGCAAGAGCAGTGCAGAAAGAACTAAAAGAGGTACAAAAAGAAGCAAGAGTGGTACAGTAAAAGGTAGAAGAGGTGCACAAAGAGGCATGAGAGGTACAGAAAGAGGCAGGAGGGGTGCAGAAAGAAGCAAGAGAAGTGCAGTAAGAGGCAAGTGAGGTGCAGAAAGGAGCAAGAGCAGTGCAGAAAGAACCAACAGAAGTGCAAAAAGAGGCAAGTGGGGTGCAGAAAGAGGTAGGAGAGGTGCACAAAGTGGAAAGAAAGGTACTGAAAGAGGCAGGAGGGGTACAGAAAGAAGGAAGGGAATTGCAGAAAGAGGCAAGAGAATTGCTGAAAGAAGCAACAGAGGTATAGAAAGAAGCAAGAGAAGTACAGAAAGCGGCAAGAGAATTGCAGAAAGAAGCAACAGAGGTGTAGAAAGAAGCAAGAGAAGTGCAGAAAGAGGCAATTGAGGTGCAGAAAGAAGCAAGAGCAGTGCAGAAAGAACCAACAGAGGTGCAAAAAGAGGCAAGAGGGGTGCACAAAGAGGTAGGAGAGGTGCACAAAGAGGCAAGAGAGGTACAGAAAGATGCAGGAGGGGTGCAGAAAGAAGGAAGAGAAGTGCAGAAAGAAGCAACAGAGGTGCTGTAGGAGGCTCGAAGGGTGCAGAAAGAGCAAGGGAAGTGCAGAAAGAACCAACAGGGGTGCAGAAAGAGGCAAGAGAAGTGCAGAAACAAGCAAGAGAAGTGCAGATAGAGGCAAGAGAATTGCTGAAAGAAGCAACAGAGGTATAGAAAGAAGCTAGAGAAGTGCAGAAAGAGGCAGGTGAGGTGCAAAAAGAGGCAAGAAGGGTGCAGAAAGAGGTAGGAGAGGTGCACAAAGAGGCAAGAAAGGTACAGAAAGAGGCAGGAGGGGTACAGAAAGAAGGAAGAGAAGTGCAGAAAGAGGCAAGAGAATTGCTGAAAGAAGCAACAGAGGTATAGAAAGAAGCAAGAGAAGTGCAGAAAGAGACAAGAGAATTGCTGAAAGTAGCATTAGAGGTGTAGAAAGAAGCAAGAGAAGTGCAGAAAGAGGCAAGTGAGGTGCAGAAAGAGGCGAGTGAGTTGCAGACAATGGCAAGAGAACAGCAGAAAGAGGCAAGAGGGATGCAAAAAAGGGAAGAAGGGTGCTGAAAGAAGCAAGAGAGGTGCAGAAAGAAGCAAGCAAAGTGCAGAAAGAGGCAAGAGAGTTACAGAAAGAGGCAAGGGAAGTGTAGAAACAGGCAAGAGAAATGCACAAAGAGGCAAGAGAGGAGCAGAAAGAGTCAAAAGAGGTGTAGAAAGAAGCAAGAGAAGTGCAGAAAGAGTCAGGAGGGGTGCAGAAAGAAGCAAGTGAGGTGCAGAAAGAGGCAACAGAGGTGCACAAAGATGCAAGAGAGGTGCAGAAAGAAGGAAGAGAAGTGCAGAAAGAGGCAAGAGAATTGCTGAAAGAATCAACAGAGGTGTAGAAAGAAGCAACAGAAGTGCAGAAAGAGGCAAGTGAGGTGCAGAAAGAAGCAAGAGCAGTGCAGACAGAACCAACCGAGGTGCAAAAAGAGGCAAGAGGGGTGCAGAAAAAAGTAGGAGAGGTGCACAAAGAGGCAAGAGAGGTACAGAAAGAGACAGGAGGGGTGCAGAAAAAAGGAAGAGAAGTGCAGAAAGTATCAACAGAGGTGCTGAAAAAGGCGCAAAGGGTGCAGAAAGAGCAAGAGAAGTGCAGAAAAAGCAACAGAGGTACAGAAAGAGGCTAGGGAGGTGCAGAAACAGGCAGGAAAGGTGCAGAAAGAGGGAACAGGGGTGAAGAAAGAGGCAGGAGAGGTGCAGAAAGGAAAAAGAGGAAGGGAGAAAGAGTCAAGAGGGGTGCAGAAAGAAGCAAGATCAGTGCAGAACAAACCAACAAAGGTGCAAAAAGAGGCAAGAGGAGTGCAGAAAGAGGTAGGAGAGGTGCACAAAGAGGCAAGAGAGGTATAAAAAGAGGCAGGAGGGGTGCAGAAAGAAGGAAGAGAAGTGCAGAAAGAGGCAAAAGAATTGCTGAAAGAAGCAACAGAGGTGTAGAAAGAAGCAAGAGAAGTACAGAACGAGGCAAGTAAGGTACAGAAAGAAGCAAGAGCTGAGCAGAAATAACCAACAGAGGTGCAAAAAGAAGCAAGAGCGGTAGAGAAAAAGGTAGAAGAGGTGAACAAAGAGGCAAGAGAGGTACAAAAAGAGGCAGGATGGGTGCAGAAAGAAGGAAGAGAAATGCAGAAAGAAGCAACAGAGGTGCTGAAAGAGGCAAGAGGAGTGCAGAAAGAGGTAGGAGAGGTGCACAAAGAGGCAAGAGAAGTACAGAAAGAGTCAGGTGTGGTGCAGAAAGAAGGAAGAGAAGTGCAGAAAGAGGCAAAACAATTGCTGAAAGAAGCAACAAAAGTGTAGAAAGAAGCAAGAGAAGTGCAGAAAGAGGCAAGTGAGGTGCAGAAAGAAGCAAGAGCAGTGCAGAAAGAATCAACAGAGGTGCAAATAGATGCAAGAGCGGTGCAGAAAAAGGTAGAAGAGGTGCACAAAGAGGAAAGAGAGGTACAGAAAGAGGCAGGAGGGGTGCAGAAAGAAGGAAGAGAAGTGCAGAAAGAAGCAACAGAGGTGCTGAAAGAGGCGAGAAGGGTGCAGAAAGAGCAAGAGAAGTGCAGAAATAACCAACAGAGGTACAGAAACAGGCAAGAAAGGTGCAGAAAGAGGGAACAGGGGTGCAGAAAGAGGAAAGAGATGTGCAGAAAGTGAAAAGAGGGGTGCAGAAAGAGGCAAAAGGGGTGCAGAAAGAAGCAAGTCAGGTATAGAAAGAAGCAAGTGAGGTGTGGAAAGAAGCAAGAAAAGTACAGAAAGAGACAAGTGAGGTGCAGAAAGAAGCAAGAGCAGTGCAGAAAGAACCAAAAGAGGTGCAAAAAGAAGCAAGAGCGGTACAGAAAAAGGTAGAAGTAGTGCACAAAGAGGCAAGAGAGGTACGGAAAGAGGCAGGAGGGGTGCACAAAGAAGGAAGAGAAGTGCAGAATGAACCAACAAAGGTGCAAAAAGAGGCAAGAGGAGTGTAGAAAGAGGTAGGAGAGGTGCACAAAGAGGCAAGAGAGGTATAAAAAGATGCAGGAGGGGTGCAGAAAGAAGGAAGAGAAGTGCAGAAAGATGCAAAAGAATTGCTGAAAGAAGCAACAGAGGTGTAGAAAGAAGCAAGAGAAGTACAGAAAGAGGCAAGTAAGGTACAGAAAGAAGCAAGAGCAGTGCAGAAATAACCAACAGAGGTGCAAAAAGAAGCAAGAGCGGTAGAGAAAAAGGTAGAAGAGGTGCCCAAAGAGGCAAGAGAGGTACAAAAAGAGGCAGGATGGGTGCAGAAAGAAGGAAGAGAAATGCAGAAAGAAGCAACAGAGGTGCTGAAAGAGGCAAGAGGAGTGCAGAAAGAGGTAGGAGAGGTGCACAAAGAGGCAAGAGAAGTACAGAAAGAGTCAGGTGTGGTGCAGAAAGAAGGAAGAGAAGTGCAGAAAGAGGCAAAACAATTGCTGAAAGAAGCAACAAAAGTGTAGAAAGAAGCAAGAGAAGTGCAGAAAGAGGCAAGTGAGGTGCAGAAAGAAGCAAGAGCAGTGCAGAAAGAATCAACAGAGGTGCAAATAGATGCAAGAGCGGTACAGAAAAAGGTAGAAGTAGTGCACAAAGAGGCAAGAGAGGTACGGAAAGAGGCAGGAGGGGTGCACAAAGAAGGAAGAGAAGTTCAGAAAGAAGCAACGGAGGTACTGAAAGAGGCAAGAGGAGTGCAGAAAGAAGCAAGAGCAGTGCAGAATGAACCAACAAAGGTGCAAAAAGAGGCAAGAGGAGTGTAGAAAGAGGTAGGAGAGGTGCACAAAGAGGCAAGAGAGGTATAAAAAGATGCAGGAGGGGTGCAGAAAGAAGGAAGAGAAGTGCAGAAAGATGCAAAAGAATTGCTGAAAGAAGCAACAGAGGTGTAGAAAGAAGCAAGAGAAGTACAGAAAGAGGCAAGTAAGGTACAGAAAGAAGCAAGAGCAGTGCAGAAATAACCAACAGAGGTGCAAAAAGAAGCAAGAGCGGTAGAGAAAAAGGTAGAAGAGGTGCACAAAGAGGCAAGAGAGGTACAGAAAGAGGCTGGAGGGGTGCAGAAAGAAGGAAGAGAAATGCAGAAATAAGCAACAGAGGTGCTGAAAGAGGCAAGAGGAGTGCAGAAAGAGATAGGAGAGGTGCACAAAGACGCAAGACAGGTACAGAAAGAGGCAGGTGTGGTGCAGAAAGAAGGAAGAGAAGTGCAGAAAGAGGCAAAACAATTGCTGAAAGAAGCAACAGAAGTGTAGAAAGAAGCAAGAGAAGTGCAGAAAGAGGCAAGTGAGGTGCAGAAAGAAGCAAGAGCAGTGCAGAAAGAATCAACAGAGGTGCAAATAGAAGCAAGAGCGGTACAGAAAGAGGCAGGAGGGGTGCAGAAAGAAGGAAGAGAAGTGCAGAAAGAAGCAACAGAGGTGCTGAAAGAGGCGAGAAGGGTGCAGAAAGAGCAAGAGAAGTGCAGAAATAACCAACAGAGGTACAGAAAGAGGCAAGAGAGGTACAGAAACAGGCAAGAAATGTGCAGAAAGAGGGAACAGGGGTGCAGAAAGAAGAAAGAGATGTGCAGAAAGTGAAAAGAGGGGTGCAGAAAGAGGCAAGAGGGGTGCAGAAAGAAGCAAGTCAGGTATACAAAGAAGCAACAGAGGTGTGGAAAGAAGCAAGAAAAGTACAGAAAGAGGCAAGTGAGGTGCAGAAAGAAGCAAGAGCAGTGCAGAAAGAACCTAAAGAGGTGCAAAAAGAAGCAAGAGCGGTACAGAAAAAGGTAGAAGTGGTGCACAAAGAGGCAAGAGAGGTACGGAAAGAGGCAGGGGGGTGCAGAAAGAAGGAAGAGAAGTGCAGAAAGAAGCAACGGAGGTGCTGAAAGAGGCAAGAGGAGTGCAGAAAGTGCAGAAAGAGGCAAAAGAATTGCTGAAAGAAGCAACATAGGTGTAGAAAGAAGCAAGAGAAGTGCCGAAAGAGGCAAGTGAGGTCCAGAAAGAAGCAGGAGCATTGCAGAAAGAACCAAAAGAGGTGCAAAAAGAAGCAAGAGCGGTACAGAAAAAGGTAAAAGAGGTGCACAAAGAGGTAAAAGAGGTACAGAAAGATGCTGAAGGGTTGCAGAAAGAAGGAAGAGACGTGCAGAAAGGAGCAACAGAGATGCTGAAAGAGGCGCAAAGGGTGCAGAAAGAGCAAGAGAAGTGCGCAAAGAACCAACAGAGGTGTTGGAGAGTAGGATCTGCTTCACATGGGTACCCCCACTTTTTGCTGATGCTTCACTGTTTTTCGACTTTAGTCTGGCTGGGGCCCTGCTAATCAGAACCCCAGCCTAACTGCTTCCTCTCTAAAATGGTTTCCATGTGCCTTAGGCACATCTCTGATTGGAATCTGGAGTGCCCTTATAAGTCCCTAGTATATGGTATACTATGTACCCAGGGCATAGGTACCTCAGAGGCCTGCCAGGGGCTGAAGCATGTATTGTGCCACCCCTGGAAGGCCAGCCAAAAGGACACCACAGGTCTGCTACTGCAGCCTGGGTAAGGTGGTGCATGCACCCCTTACTGTGATATAGGCTACCTATATCACTACATACATACATACATATAAACCTATAAGTCACTCCTATGGCAGGCCTTATCAATCCTGAAGGCAGAGTGCGTGGTTCCTATGTGAGAGGGTGCCCCTGCATGAGCTGGGCCCCTCTGCAGCGTTCGGAGACCCTTCTCTGATGCTGTTTGTAGTGCAGCCCGACCATATACTCTTAAGCGCATTATAACCTCGCGTTAAATGCTAACTTTGGGATGGCTGCACGGAAACATGTCATGTTTGGTGTCAAACATCTTGGAATACTACCCCCCCGCCAGTTCTGGTGGCGGGGGTAGCATTCCACCCTTCCAGAGGGAGAGACATGTACACACCGGCCTGCCCGGTAACTTCTTTCCAAGCCCTGGCATCACAAAATGGATGCCGCTGCCACAGACACGAGTCTGGCCTCCTGCTGCTGACCGAAACTCCGGCAGGGGAGGCCTGGACAATAGGTTTCCTGTCCCAGGGAGGTGTAACCACCTCCCCAGACAGGATAGTGTGTATTGGGGCTGGGCGGGAGCACTCTCTGGTGCTTTGAAGTCCTGCACTGAGGGCACATTTGGTGTCCCTGTGCATACCCCAGTTCAAACCGGCTCAGGGGCTTCCAGCCCCTGCTCTGGCACGAAACTGGACAAAGGAAAAGGGTGTAACCACCCCTCTGCCCTGACCCTCCCATAGGTGGGTCCACAGAGTATGTCCAACCCCCTACCTTAGTATAAGTATGGGACCCCAGTCCTTAGGACTTTAGATTAACCTGGACAAAACTCTGACACAGAATCCTGGACCTTCGATGCTCTACTTCAAGATTAGAGGACTGAAGAATCTCCCTTGGGGTCAAGGAGTGACTCCCCTGCTTGGCAGGCACCAAAGAAGCAATTGTCTGGTCTGCATCGCTGAAGCTCCCGCCGGACGCCGAAGTCTTTGCATCACCAGAGGTGGATTTCCAGACTTCCCTGAGGCTGCCCTGAGTCCCCAGGAAAGCTGAGGCCTGTAGCTGTCGTGAGTAACGTGGAACCGTGACCCCTGGACACCGATCGCATTTGCAAGTGCATCCTCTTCTAGGTCTCCCACGAAGTCGTGCTTTGGGCTACGAGTAGCCCCAGCCTCCAGCACCAACTGCACCGAAGATCCCTGGCCTCCACTCTACGAGTGTCCTGTGAGCCAGCTCCACGTGCGTCGACTCGAGGCTCCTTCGCGGTCGCTAGTCCGTTGACTAGTAGGCCCTCCCGAAGGCCAATCTTCTTCTGCTTGGGCTCCCTGGTTGCTCCAGGCGTGCCCTGACTTACCCTTGCTGGGTGAGTCCCACAGACCTTGCTGGTTTGCAACATCGTCCTGCTTCCATTTCCATGAGACTTGCCGTTGCCAAGGCTTGTTGGGTCCAATCCGGTCGCCGACACCCCTGCAATCGACAGACGTCATGGGACAGCTTGAATCCAGCTCCTGGTTGTCGTCGACGCCTCCTGGACCTCGTGGCTGAAGAGTCAAGACAACCGTCAACCTACCTGAAGCACTCGACATCGGTGGGCATCTGCTCATCGCCTTCCTGGTCACTGGCTAGTGATCCAGACTCTGTCCCCTCTGCTTTCAGGTTCTTCAAATCTTCGATCCACCTTTGGATCCACCCGAACACTTTCGACTTGGCCGCCAGCAGCACTTTGCAGCAGATAGCCATTGAAAGCGACGACGAAATCCGACCCCGAAAGACACCTATGCACCCGGCTCCCCTGGGTGAGGTAACTCGAGTACTCCGGTATATTTTGAATATATACCTGGTGTGGTCCTCTTTCATTTGGTCACTCAAGAGATTATAGACTGGTAAAACAAGCTGCTTTACATTCCTTCAAGACTTAGCCTGAAGGCTGCTCTCCATAGCTACCACTAGGATAGCTTTCAATAAAGGTTGTCTTTAACCTATCTCCAATAAGGGGTTGTTTGGACTGGTGCAAGGTGCCCACTATAATTAGTGGACAGCATATGCCAGGCCAACTTCTCACATTGGTGTGCAGCGTGTGGGATTCCAGCTTGCTATTGTTTTACCAGATAATCTCAATTGAATTGATCAACTGAAAACCACTAAGGGTACCTAAGGTACATATAAATCAAGCTTAGTAATACAGTAAGTTCTACTGAACTTAGAGTTGTGTGTTAAGGGATAGCACACCCTTTCTACAACTCAAGAGAGTTTAGTAGGCCACACTAGAGTAGGTAGTGCATACACCACACCTCACTAGTAATGTCTTCAAAGCCAGGACCCAGTGAGTCCTTGCCAGAAGCCAGTGGGCTTCTTCCCTCCAAGTATGATAAACTCCCATTCTTGGAATTGAGAGCATTATGAAATACTAGGAAGTTGAAGGCAGGCAAAAGTGCTAGCACCCAACACCTCAGGGAGGTGTTACTAGCTGATGATCTCAGCAGGCCCCTAGGGTCTGAAGGGGTAGGCAGAGAGGGTGGGGCAGAAGATGAGGAAGGGGTCAGGGGTGAAGAAACCCAGGCCCCCCCCTCTGAAACTGGCCAGGAAGGTGAAAATGACCTTGTCCTGGAAAACCCAATTCCTAACCTGTGGAGGAGGAGGTGGAGGATCAGAATGACCTCCCCTTTGTCCCCCCAGGAAGAATACTGAGTGTGCCCAGAAGGTCTAGATCTCCTTCTCAGGAGTCTAACCACTCTGACACCTCAATAGGGACCTCTGTCTCCTCTCATAGGAGGGAATCCTCTCATGAAAGGAGAAAGAGATTGCTTCAGTA
>CAWUFW010031710.1:0-15075 GCA_963921515.1 Calotriton arnoldi | reverse complement strand
AGTCTGTGTGTTGTCAGATGTTGGAGGAGTGGGTGCAGGGGGTGCAGATGGTGGTCCTGCTGGTGCTGCATGATGACTCACACCGGAGGGGCCAGGTAGGTCTTCGCCATCCGAGGAGGGCAGAGGCTGTTCCACACCAGAGAGCTCAGGGTCCACCGGAGCCTGGGACAGGGACTCCTCATCATCTGCTGCTGTGTCCCCATCATCACCTGTTTTTGGAAGAGACACACAATGTATGTTATGTTTCTACAGGCATCAATGGTTCATACACCTGACAGTTGTGTCTGTACCTCTGGATGCGGGCCTGTACATTGCATTGTCCTAAGTTGTCACAGTCAGAGGTTGATATTGATGTAGCACATTGTCCTGCCAACCTGAAGCATTTCAATGTGAATGTTGAGGTGTGTGCATGACCAGCATAGGTGGTATTTGGTTGACATCCGGACATCCTTCTACCCCCAGCCCAGTTATCCCACCATGAAGCATGCCACCCTTGCAGTGGGTGCAGGTTAACTCTCAGGATGTCAGTCAGTGGTGTCCTGCTGTTGGTTGGTGCCCAGTTCCCAGCAGGGCCTGGTACTCCCCACAACAGAGCACCATTGTCAGACATCTTAGAAGTGGCTTTGCACTCCCTGTGAGGTGTGCATGCTTCAGTGTGAGCTTGATGGTACGAGTCGGTCGTAATTCACATGCATTGCATCATACTACGTGGATCGGGCAGCGCCGGTACGTGTCGGTCGGACTACATTCCCGTACCGAGTCGGTCGGTATGTTTTCCGGCCAGAATGGGAATCGGCCCCTAAACTTAATAAATTCACTATTCCCACTGCAATGATTATTTAATTGGGATAGGTGCTGGACACTAAACTTAATTAATTTACTATTCCCACTCCAGTCAGTATTTAATCGGGGTAGGTGCTGGACATTAAACTTAATTAATTTACTATTCCCACTCCAGTCAGTATTTAATTGGAGTAGGTGCTGGATACTAGACTTAATTAATTTACTATTCCTACTCCAGTCAGTATTTAATTGGGGTAGGTGCTGGTCACTAAACATAATTAATTTACTATTCCCACTCCAGTCAGTATTTAATAGGGGAAGGTGCTGGACACTAAACTTAATTAAATTACTATTCCTACTCCAGTCAGTATTTAATTGGGTTAGGTGCTGGTCACTAAACTTAATTAATTTACTATTCCCACTCCAGTCAGTATTTAATAGGGGTAGGTGCTGGACACTAAACTTAATTTAATTACTATTCCTACTCCAGTCAGTATTTAATTGGGGTAGGTACTGAACACAAAACTTAATTAATTTAATATTCTCACTCCAGTCAGTATTTAATTAGGGTAGGTGCTGGACACTAAGGGGCCGATTCCGATTCAGGCCGGAAATCTCTCCGACCGAGCCGGACCCGGAGAGATTTCCGACCGAATCGGACCCGTGCAGCCCGACCGAACGAGTACGATGCGTCCGTATGCTATCGTACTCGAGTCGGTCGGACTCCCATTGAAGTCAATGGGAGCCGGTCGATACAACGCGTACGCGGGCTCCCATTGCCTCAATGGGTGCGAGGCAAACAAGGGCGCCCCTACAGCGGGTGCGCGGTGGAGCGACTCGCGCCGTACACGCACAGGTAGGGGGACCCATGGGTCCACCCTGTGTGCGACTCGCACGGCTACGCGTACAGGGGGGTCCGACACGGACCCCCGAAGTATGGCTCCGACTGCTCTTTCGAGCCAGATGGCGCGTGTCGGTCGGACTGCTTGCGGCGCGCATCGTACTCACCCGGCCGGGGAACGTCTCCATTGCGCGGTGCGAGTCGTGTCCGAGCGAGTCGGTCGGTGCGGTGCGACCCGGGGACGAGTCGGTCGGAGCGGTTGGGACGCCCGAACGAGTCGGTCGGCGATTTCGCATCGTACTCGCTCGTCCGGACGCGCGTACGGATCGGTTGGGAAATAGGGCTCCGAATCGGATCCGGTTAAGCCGAATCCGATTCGGAGCCCTACCGGCCGAGATCGGAATCGGCCCCTTAACCTATTTAATTTACTATTCCCACTCCAGACACTATTTAATTGGGATAGGTGCTGGTCACTAAACTTAATTAATTTACTATTCCCACTCCAGTCAGTATTTAATAGGGGTAGGTGCTGGATACTAAACTTAATTAATTTACTATTCCTACTCCAGTCAGTATTTAATTGGGGTAGGTGCTAGTCACTAAACATAATTAATTCACTATTCCCACTCCAGTCAGTATTTAATAGGGGTAGGTGCTGGACACTAAACTTAATTAAATTACTATTCCTACTCCAGTCAGTATTTAATTTGGGTAGGTGCTGGTCACTAAACTTATTTAATTTACTATTCCCACTCCACTCAGGGGCCGATTCCGATTCGGGCCGGAAATCTCTCCGACCGAGCCGGACCCGGAGAGATTTCCGACCGAATCGGACCCGTGCAGCCCGACCGAACGAGTACGATGCGTCCGTATGCTATCGTACTCGAGTCGGTCGGACTCCCATTGAAGTCAATGGGAGCCGGTCGTCACTAACGCGTACGCGGGCTCCCATTGCCTCAATGGAGTGCGGGGTGAACAGGGGCGCCCCCTACAGCGGGTACGCGGCGAAGCGACTCGTGCCGTACATGCACAGGTAGGGGGGACCCATGGGTCCCCTCTGTGTGCGACTCGCACGGCTACGCGTACAGGGGGGTCCGACATGGACCCCCGAAGTACGGCCCCGACTGCTCTTTCGAGCCAGACGGCGCGTGTCGGTCGGACTGCTCGCGGCACGCATCGTACTTGCCCGGCCGGGGAACGTCTCCATTGCGCGGTGCGAGTCGTGTCTGAGCGAGTCGGTCGGTGCGTTTCGACCCGGGAAGCGAGTCGGTCGGAGCGGTTGCGACGCCCGAGCCGAGTCGGTTGGCGATTCGCAGCATCGTACTCGCTCGGCCGGACGCGCGTACGAATCGGTCGGGTAATAGGGCTCCGAATCGGATCCGGTTAAGCCGAATCCGATTCGGAGCCCTACCGGCCGAGATCGGAATCGGCCCCTCAGTATTTAATAGGGGTAGGTGCTGGACACTAAACTTAATTTAATTACTATTCCTACTCCAGTCAGTATTTAATTGGGGTAGGTGCTGTACACTAAACTTAATTAACTTACTATTCCCACTCCAGTCAGTATTTAATTAGGGTAGGTGCTGGACACTAAACCTATTTAATTTACTATTACCACTCCAATTACTATTTAATTTGGATATGTGCTGGACATTAAATTCAATTAATTTACTATTCCCATTCCAGTAAATATTAATTTAAAGTAGATACTGAAAATTAAACTTAATTATTACACTATCCTCACTATAACATTATTTTTATAAAATTTATTTTTGTTGATAGAAATAATTTATATATAAAATTAAAAAACACTACCTAACACTATCACCTATAAACTCAACAACAAAATCCAATTTTAAATTTTACATTTTCTTAATATAATAATATAAATATTTATTATATTTACTACATTTTATAAAAATGAATTTAAATATTTACAACAAATACATAAACTTATCCCATATCAACACAAAATCACGTAAATAATTTTTTTTTAAATACCATTAGCCCCTAAAAATCAACATCCCACTACTACATTTATTTCCAAACATTATAAAAAAAATGTAATTAATATTTTCTAATTTCTAATTTATTATAAATTTAACATTAATTTTTATAAAACTCACCACACTTGGGGGCACATTACGATACCCGGCGTAAAAAAATCCGCCAGGCATGGAAGCGGCAAAAATCCGCCCGCACACACCGCCTGAACACCGACCACGCCATTATGAGTACACAAACTGAAAACCGCCATCGGCGGAAAATCATACAAAATACCGCCCGCCATCGTCCGAGTCGGAGTCAAACCGCCCGCCACGGACGGAAACACGCACGACAACACAAAACCGCCCGCCCACACGGCCGACACACCGCACGTGAAATTACGATCGCACCGCCATGAGCGCGGAAAAACAACAAAAATACCGCCCGCCAGCGCAAACAACGCCGATGAGAATCGACACGGCAGAAGCCATGGCGCCCACGTACCTGCACAGAAACCATCCGCACACAAAACCAATAGCACACAACATGGCCAACAAGTCCACACAGCAAGGCACGCACAAATACACAAGCACAGTACACATCCCGAAAACACCCCCCGGACAAACAAAAAATACAAAGGCCAGAACCCCAGACACAACACACCTGAAAACAACAGACCATGAGGACACACCCACATAGGTGAGTACAAAAGCAGCACTCCCACAGACCACAACCCCTTGCTACATTGCAAACCAGAGAGGAGAGGAGAGGACACAGTGACACAGCAAGGACAGCAGCACACCACAGAAACGCACACATCACAACCACCACCACCACAACACCACCACCACCAAACACCACCACCACAAACCCCCTGCACATTACACAACACACACCGCACCAGCACCACAAACACCATGGCACCACAAAGGATGCCCAAGTTCACGCCCATGGAGCTGACGGTCATGGTCGACTGAGATCATCAAGGTGTACCCACAAATCTATGGGAACATGGTCCAGCACACACCACTAGCCACCAGAAACAGAATGTGGACCCGGATCGTAGACCAGGTCAATGCAGTCGGGACCCTGCCCAGGAACAGAGGTGAAATAAACAAACGTTGGAATGACGTAAAGAGCCTGGTCAAGAAGAAGGAGGGCAAAAACAGAGAGCTGGCTGCCGTCACTGGCGGAGGGAATCCCGCGCTCTTTAAGACCTTCAAAGCGTGGGAGGAGAAGGTGCGAGTCGTAATCCATCCGGAGATCCTCGCCGGATTAGCAGGGGGAGTGGAGGCTGGTAAGTACAAACTAATGTATACTAGCACACCGCTATGTACTCACATGCGCAACCACCATGCCACAGCTCCCAGGGACAAACACCCCCATGTCCAGCACACAATACACAACACATCACACACACATGCAACAGACACCACCACACACAGCCCAAACCGAACAACTGCAAGATGCGTGGGGACATGTGTACACTAAGCCAGCCACGTAACCACCAACAGGTCCCCAAATATGCCAGAAGCGCCACAACGAGCACCCACCACACCCATGTGTCCGCCACAGCTGCACCAACTGACAAGTAACAGGTAAGTGGCAGGAACACAAAGTGCAGTGGGTCGGAGGGGGACAGCTGAAGTACAACACCCACCAGGCCCCCACTCCCACAGACCAGCAAGGTGGAGCACTCCCCACACCCATGTGTCAGGCACAGCTGCACCAACCGACAAGTAACAGGTAAGTGGCAGGAACACAAAGTGCAGTGGGTGGGACGGTGGACAGCCCAAGTACAACACACACCAGGCCCCAGTCCCACAGCACAGCAAGGAGGAGCATCCCCCACACCCCACACCCACGTGTCAGCCACCGCAGTGCACAACGACAGCCGAAAGGCAGACATCACGGTCCACAGCAATCGGTGTCAGTGGGTGTACAGCCACCCCCACGACCCACTACACCCCCCACCCCCACAGACCTGCAACATGGAGCACCCCCGCTAAGAGCCATGTGGCATCCAGTACAGTGCACGCACGAACAACTTGCAGGTGGGAAACTGGACAGGGCTGGATTACTGGAGGCATGAGGACCATAACACCACCAACACATGGGACATGTCACGTAGCACACGAACACGCAGCACCGCCCACCGTCACGAACAAGTGAACAATGTGCACACGGACATGAACAGCAGACTCACACCCCACATGACCCATCACAGACATAGCAACACCCAAGGAGCCACGTCTGCATGCACAAGCCACACTGAACATAGTCCCACACGGCAGCCACTGTGCAACTCATCACACACAACCGAAACACCATTGAAGTCCTGTCCATGTAGCCCCTACTGCCTGTCAACCACACACCCCACAACTACGCCTATGTAAGACAAACAACACTAGACGCAACAGAGCGGAACAACAGAAATGCACACGAACACCACTGAACCCATCAAACACACAGACACACCATGCACATACAACATACCATCCATCCCATCCGTCAGCCCCAGTCTCATGAAAGGCATGTCATCCGCACAGCTGCCACACATACAGCAGTCACGCTAAGACACATGCCCATGACCAACCATGTGCCAGAAGTCAATTAAGCGCACGACACACTGTGAGCAACAACACACAACATGGGCCACACCCCCCGAGCACTGCAGTGATGCACATGGCACAGGGCAGCACGCACACCAAGGAGATGGGACAACTGCAATACGTTGGCTGGCACACAACTATCACTCACTCATAACGATGCGTCCAATGCCATGTCCAGTAACCACAACAGACAGCAAATATGCAGGGCATGTCAGGCATGCACACACCTCAGACCATGCACTGTCATGCTGCCACAACACATGTCACGTTCGGCACCCATGGCTCACAGCATGTACCCCAAAAGCATATACCCTCCCAAATGCGAATCTGGGGCATGGCCCCCATGTTGCCATATGCGTTCCTAAGCGTTCCATTTGAACCCCAAAAGCATATTCCATCCCAAATGCGAATCTGGGGCATGGCCCCCATGTTGCCATATGCGTTCCTAAGCGTTCCATTTGAACCCCAAAAGCATATTCCATCCCAAATGCGAATCTGGGGCATGGCCCCCATGTTGCCATATGCGTTCCTAAGCGTTCCATTTGAACCCCAAAAGCATATTCCATCCCAAATGCGAATCTGGGGCATGGCCCCCATGTTGCCATATGCGTTCCTAAGCGTTCCATTTGAACCCCAAAAGCATATTCCATCCCAAATGCGAATCTGGGGCATGGCCCCCATGTTGCCATATGCGTTCCTAAGCGTTCCATTTGAACCCCAAAAGCAAAGTACAAACCAGGGCCAGGATGGGCCAGGAGCCCGCATACACCAGAGTCACAATGAGTAGGGGCAAAGCAACACACCCATCGGCATGGCCAATCCGTCCCATGCCACATGTGCACAGCACACAGTCCCATTGCCTAGCACACACACCTACAGATGCCACAGCCACACACTCGCCTCCGGGAAACCCATGTACGAGATTGCACGAACTGCCAATGTCAGACGACTAATACATACTTCGCCAGGTGCAACACAATAACAAATCTCATTCTCTCCACAGGTGACGAACTGCTGGACGCTGGGGATGGAGACAGCAGCCAGCACAGCCAGCCTACAAGCCCCCAACGAGGACACACGGATCTGGAGGATCTGTCCACCTCTTCGGACACGGACCACCAAGCTGGCCCATCTGGCGTGGCAGGGCCCAGCCGCTCCCAGGACCCCTCCTACCCACCAACCCATCATCCAGGGATGCTGAACAGTCCCAGTCCCCTGCTGCCACTGTCGTTGCGGCCACACCCACGGTCATTGCGGCCACTACCACTGCCGCAACCGCCACCATCGCCGCACCGACCACCACCGCCTCCACCACCACCACGTCTTCGCTGGCACCAGCCCCAGCGCAGGTGGTGGCCCGGACCACTGGATCCACCCTGGGAGCCACAGCGAGGACCGTGGTGAGCAATGTGGCTAGTGGGCAGGCCGGTGGCAGCAGGACTGGTAGGAGGAGCAGGGTCAGGGAAACGCCAGCCTCCCCTGGGAGCCATGCCCTGCCTCAAATGGCCAGAGTCCTTGGGGCCTATGAAGAGGCCCAAGGACAATGGGCCAGGTCTGCTACTGACACGCGGGAGGTGCTGGGGGTGCTGAGGTCCATGGACGCCCATATGGGCCAATTCGTGTCCCGTATGGACCAACTCGTGGACCTCATGGGCCAGCTGGTGGTGGCGGTGGGGTCACAGGCAAGGCCAGCAACACCACCTCCGCCACCACCTGCTAGGGCGCAGGCTCGGGCAGCAGTGTCCACTTCCCCTGCGTCCACAGCCAGTGAGCACACCTCACCCACCACCAGCAGGTCGCCACCACACTCCCCCTCCCAAACGTGGAAGGGGCCGTCCGAAGAGGAAACAGATCTCCCGGGAGGACTTCGCACGCTCCAGTCGCAAGTGAGGCAGCCAGCCAGCCTTCCGCCAGCCTTCCTTGACCAGCCACTGCATTGACTTGCTCTACGATCCCACTCCACACAGCCATCTGGATGGCATGTGTGTGTTGGACTATGGACATAGAACCAGTGGGTACACCCTGATCATCACGCAGCCATGACCGACAGCTCATTGTCACTGCACGCACCACTTTTGTCATCACCTTACACACAATCACATGTCACAGTTTGTAATAAATGCACCTTTTTCACTAACTGCTGTTTGTGCCCTGTGTCTTTATTGTACGGAATACAACGGCCACCTTGGGCGGAAAGGCACCTGATGCGTGGCATGGAAATGGAATCCGGAGGGCCTGTAGGGACCTAGGGGTGGGAGACAGAACAGGAGCACATTCAATGAGTGTGTCACACACCCATCACACAGTACATGTCAACAACTACAAGCAATGTACACACATCGCACAGAGCAATAGGGCACAATGCCACAGTCACCAACAGTGGCATACTACCCTGGCCATGGAGCGTTGACACACTGCACGCAGTGAACATACGGCCACCCTGACACAGCACACACACACCTGCATAGATACAGACACATCATCCGTCGTACATGGACACTCACCGTCAAGTGAAGTAGCGGGCGATGAGCTGCTGGCGCACATTCCCAGCTTCCTCCTCTCCGCTGTCCACCTCACTCGAGCTGTCCTGGTCTGCGGGCTGGGGCCCTGGTTGATCTCCGTCATCCACAATGAGGGGGATCTGCTTCCGAATGGCCAGATTGTGCAGCATGCAGCACGCCACCACTATCTGGCACACCTTCTGTGGGGAGTACGCCAGTGCACCCCGGTGCGGTCCAGGCACCTGAACCTGGACTTGAGGAGGCCAAAGGTACGCTCGACCACACGTCTGGTCCTCCCATGTGCCTCATTGTATCGATCGTCTGCTGGGGTGCGAGGATTCCTCAATGGACTGAGCAGCCATGCCCCATTCGGATACGCAGAGTCACCTGGGTGTGAGGGACACAGAGAACCGTTGCTATTCCAACTGGACAGGGGACAGCATCGCACAACCAGCACGCTACACCACTCCACATACTCACCGACAATACAGCCACGATCCTGTTGCAGATTGGCCATCAGTCGTGGCAAGATGCTGTTGCGCATTATGTGTGCGTCATGGGCCGAGCCTGGAAACTTTGCACACACGTGGGTGATCACCATGTCCGCAAGGCACACCACTTGCACATTCAGGGAGTGCGTGTGCTTCCTGTTGCGGTACAGGTGCTCAGTGGCCTGTGGTGGAACAAGGCCAACATGAGTGCAGTCAATGGCTCCCACGACGTGTGGGATTCTGCCAAGGGCATAGAATGCACCCTTCACTGCCGCCAATTCACGAGCCCTGGGGAATCTGATGTACCTGTTCCGGTACAGCATCATGGCTGCCAGTACATCCCTCAGCACCTTGCTGAACATGGGCTGGGACATCCCTCCTCCACTGCCCACTGTGTGCTGGAATGACCCAGTGGCGAAGAAATGCATGGCGGCCATCACCTTAGCCGTGGGGGTGACAGCAGTCGGATACACCCTGCGGGGACGGAGATGGGGCTCTAACATGGCACACAGTCGATGCAGAGTTGGCCTGTCCAGCCGAAACTTCCTGATTACCTCTGTATCGTCCATGTCCGCCAGCAATTGGTATGGGCGGTCAATGTTCGGTCTCCGCCTGGGTTAAATGGCAGAGGACACATGTCAAAGCAACACGGCACATAGCAATTTCGCATACACATCACTGACATGACTGAGCAAGCACATGGGCCACAGCCCAGCTGTCAAGCTGGGACGGCACGGCCACAATACACTTACACAGGTCTCCCAACAATGGCAATGGCAAGTGAGACATACCACTGCCATGTGCATGCACATGGGGATCTAGGCCCCAATGACTTGCGGGGCGTGCTGATGGGGACTGACTGCATATTCGTCAAGCGGCAACGCCACGGCAACATGAGTGTCTGCTGAGCATGGTACTGCTTCCGAGGCTGGATGAGTATGGCACACGACGACGACGATGTGGGCACGGGCTGAGCGGCCAATACAAGTGGGACCTGTGGCACGAGGGGATATGAGACAGTAGTAGGTGTCAGCACTGCACCCTATGTACAGCACTGTACGGATCACAGCTCCCGAAACATTGACTGGTGTCCACATTGACAGCCCCATGCCAAGACGGCTGTGTGCTTGCAGTCACACGTCACAGGTGAGAGGTTACATTGCACGTGCCAGGTGGCAGTCGTACATAGTGGGAGCTGGCATGTGTGTGCATGTGTCTCCTGTTCAGGATCCACCAGATGGGCGCTGACTCTGTACTGACCATTGGACACAGCATGTTCCGTGGAAGGCTTGTGTGTGTGGGATGGTGGCACTGGATGTGCCTCCGTTGGGTGGGGGGCCATGCACAGGGCGGGTACGTCGATGATTGCGCATTGTTGGTCACGGTGGGTGCACCAGCTAAGATGTGTTGCCCTGTGTTCAATTCCTATGTCCGCATGATGATGGACTGTGGATGTGGGCAGACTACACATTGGTCGATGTGCTGTCTATATGCATGTGCCTTCACACCAGGCACAGCTGCCCCTGCACATGTGACCCCTGCTGGACTCGCTGCTGGGTCTGTGGAGCTGATGCACCTTCTGCGCGTGGGGCGGACAGCTCTCCTCACTTCCCTCATTGCGCATGTCATGTCTTTGCCGCAGGTGACATGGATCATGGAGGGCCCACATGTACGCGTGGGTAGGCTACACATGATTGTTCACTGGTCGCCACCCCCAGTCAGTGTTTCGAATGGGAAGGTTGTCGTGCTGGTGGTATGTTCGATGTGGCGGATGGGCGGGCCTAGGTGCGGGCTTACATTCCGGACATGGGGGGTAGTTGGATTGGCGACTAGTTGCAGTACACACGGGACACGTCTCTTCCTTTCCACATCTGGGTCATCCCTTGTACTAACTGACAGTGATACAGTCATCTTCGCCCCAGCCCTCATGTCCTCCCCTCGCCCCCCAATATGCATGCTCACCTGCGAGGCTAGCGCTTGCACAGGCAGCCCCAAGCTCGCACCAGAGAGGGCAAGGAGTGTATGTGTGGGTCCAGTTGCACGAGTGGGCTGTCTCAGGGTATGATGTGTGGCGGGACGCCGTCCACCTGCGTGGTGCCCCAAATGGAGACCCGGCCTGCATGGACTATGCATCACAGTCTTCGCCTTCCGGATCCGCCACCTGCGACACCCAGTGGCTGTGGCTGCCCTTGCGGCCATGCCGCGTCCGTCTGTGGCTGATGGCCCACACATTCACTCTTTGGCCTCTCTGGGGAGGGCTCAGGGGTGGTGGCGCACGCGCTTGCACTTAGTCGCAATGGCATGTGGCGTGGTTGGTATGATGGGCAATGGATGGGATGGTGCGAGCCACCTCCCGTGACGTCAGTGCTGCTCGTGCTGTGGTGCGTCCCCCTACACTTCCATTTGACTTTTTGCCATGCTGGACGTTGAGGTTCTATTGCCTGCGTGATATGACCAGGAGGAGCGCGAGGAGACCTCTCACACACCATGCTCCACTGCCATCCCGTGCCCTGTATCGCCTGTGCGGATTGACTATGTTGGGGTTACACCTGGTCGACTGGGGCTGTGTGTGCCTTGTCAAGGGGCATGGCGGGCGCACAACAGGATCCAGCTTGTCCACAGAGGGTGGGCTGAGGTGCGCCTGGTACCGCTTTGTACGTGTGCCCGGCTGCTGTGCACACACGTGTTCACTCCCCCCGACAGGTGTCCTCTCACAATGCCCAGGGAAGCGGTGGTGTACTGTTCATGAGCCCTCCCAACACGGCGTGCTCCAACTTGGCATGTGCGCATCTACCCGTCGCACCCACCCACCTGAGCACTGCGTCCATACGACTTCACACGACACATGTGTGTCTTCCACAGTAGTGCTACTCATTTGCGTTGACATCCAATACCAGTGGACTACATGGTCATGTCACGACTGCCGTGTACTTCACATACTCTCATCCTCTCTCATTCGTACTTGTGAAATGAGTCAGCGGAGACAGTTCTGGTTTCAAACATTATATTGAGTCTTCTGTCCTCTGTGATGCAGTATAGTGGACACTACTGGCAGCGGAATACATGTTGAGGATATACTGAGCATGATTACAAATGGGATAGGGTGTGGGGTTACATCTGCTTGGCCAAGGCTGTGCTAATGTACATTTACGTATAGCTGCGGAGCTGCGGACTTTGACACAGACGGTATACATGTAGCCTACCAGACCGCTCGGCATCATGGGCACAGTCCATCTCAGTTCCATGTGACAGGTTTGCTGCGGTTGTTCCTCATGCACGCGTGCATGTGAGATGACATCAGGGCATGTGCTTGCGTGCATGCAGCGGCGTGCCACTTGTTGTTGCACTGTGGTGGTTACTGGACATGTCACAGTCACTGGGGTCGTGTTGTTGTTGTATGCACTTGTCGTCCATGCAAAGGTCCTGGTATGGGATTCCCGGGGCGGGGGTGGGAGGGTGCAGCACCCACAGACTCCAGGCGACCTATTCATGTCCACTGAGCGGTGTGTGTGTCCATGTGCGCTGGATCCATGTCGTGTCCTGGTTGTTCGTGCAGTTCCGTCCATGTGGGTGCGATGCACAGAGCCCATGCCACTGCCTCCCACGATGCATGCGGTGTTCCTGGATGTGATGGGGAACAGTGTGCATGTCCCGGTCATATCCGATGTCATGGCGATGTCGTTGATGGTGTGGTTACAGTTGCCGGTCGTTTGGTATGGCTGTTGTGGTGGTGACTGGCCAGTCCGTGCGGAAGCTGAGCATGGGTGCGGGGTTGGACTTCATAGGTCACTCGGGGAACCTGCGTTGTGGTCCGACGTATTTACAGGTTGACAGGTATGCGATGCCGTCCAGCAGGGCTTCCATGTCATTGGTGGTGTACATGTTTGCCAGCCAATGAAGCGGATGGTGGCTGTCAAGGTGTTGTTCGTAGGTTGTCCCTTGGAGGACCATGATGGGGCATGCTGGGTGACATTCGATGTAGCTGTTCTCGATGATCCGTCGTGTGGAGGCACAGTGGTTCCATTTCAGTGCGCGTGCGATGTTGGCCACATACGCCATGCCCCCATAGGCAGAGCAGGCCCTGTCGTGTGCGTCCAGAGGGAGGAGTAGTGGTAGCAGGTCCGCCTTCAGACATGCCGGGTTGGAGAGGCATATCTCGACGGGATGCTGGTAGGGACACCTCCGACAGTAGAAGACGGGCATGACGCAGCTGAACAATGTGATGCGGTAAGTCAGTCGGTAACTTACGTTCAGCAGGGACAGGAGATCGCATCCCAATGTATGTATCGTGCTGGTTTGGTACAGCTTGAGCTCTTCGGCGTAGTTGGGTAGGTGTGTTGCGGTTGCCATTTCGCAGCGGTTCGTAGAGGTGGCGTGCTCCGGCTGTGTGTGCAGTCTGCAATGTGCACGCTCCGGGGTTGCTGTGAGCTCTGTGTTGTCGTGGGGAGACAGGACTTGTGTTCTGTTGGCTTGTTTGGAGGACACGGGCCCTCTTCCCACATGCTTCTCAGACAGTTCAAGGTCGGTGCTGTGTGACTCCTTCCAATTAACTTGCATGTGGCCGACATGGGGAGTGTTTTCTTCTTTCTTCCCCGTCCGTTGTGTGCTTCTGTGATATGCGCTATCTGCCGTGTGGTCGGTCTCCTCGGCATGCCTGTGTTGGTCTATTCTTGGACAATGGCTGTATTCACCGGCTTCTGTCGTAGGGCTGTGGTTTCGGTGTTGGAATGGAAGGTCATTCAGTGCTGTCTGCTCTCCCTTGTGTGGGCGGCAGGCTGCCTTTCCGCTCTGCGTTGGGCCTTGTGTGTGGATGTAATTCTTGGGCCACCTGTTGTCGGTCCCCGGGTTCTTTGGTGTTCCGTTTCATGTGTCTTGTTCATATGTGCAGGGTGGTATGGGTTTTTCAGTGTGGTACTGGCGTTCCTCTTCCCGAAGGAGCCCTGCTTCTCCTAGTTGGTGTTGCCGCCGCTGTGTGCTTCGCCATGTTTGTTACACTGGGGTGTGTCCTGCTGTTGCGTGACTTCACTGACATGTGTGCGTCGTTTGTGTGGCGTTGGGTGTTGTCCGTGAATTGGGCGTTGGGGACATGTCTGTGGCCGGCCTGTCACGTGTCATGTGCGTTTGGGGTGGGGCTGGTGTGTGTGCTGCTTGGTTGTGTCCCTGTGTCTGTGTGCGACGCATGCATGGCGCTGCGGTTGGCCTCTGCGTTGTGCGCATGTGTGGCGGCGTCATCGGCGCTTTGGGGCCGTGACGGGGTGGTTGGTTCCTAGTCCCAGGTGGTGTGTACACATGTGTTCCGCGATGTTAGGATTTGGCCTGTGTGTCATATGTGGATGCAATGGTGGATGTGTAGTGTGCACGCGCTGGTGGGGGGTTGTCCGCTTTTTCTGCCCTTGCACTGTGTGCGCTGTTTGCGTGCACTTGTTGTGTGTGTGCCTACCTGCGTCTCCGCGGTACGTTGCGTCCTTGGTGGTGCATCAGCAGAAGCATGGGAAGGGCCTGCAGTGCTGGATTCATGCCCGGGGTGCCGCTTCTTCGTTGTCCGTGCTCTGCGTCCGTGTTTCCGCCTCTCTTTCACGTGCGGTGTCTCTTTGCCGTGGGAGCCGTTTGTTTGCGGCATCGTAATTTATGCGCCGGGCGGGGCGTGTTTCGTCGGACGGTGTGTGTCAGTTGTACTGCGCCGCTACGTGTGCGGGCGCACTTTGATGGCGGACGGTGTTGCTGGCTTGCCGGCGGTGTTTGGCCTGCTTTTCGCATCGTAATTGGGCGGGCGTGTGGACTGCTGCGTGCCGGCGGTAACTGGTGGTTTTGCATCCGCCAGCACGGCGGTAGTGCTTCCGCCCGCCATCGTAATGGGCCCC
>CAWUFW010031709.1:0-15076 GCA_963921515.1 Calotriton arnoldi | reverse complement strand
TACCACACTGAAAAACCCATACCACCCTGCACATATGAACAAGACACATGAAACGGAACACCAAAGAGCCCGGGGACCGACAACAGGTGGCCCAAGAATAACATCCACACACAAGGCCCAACGCAGAGCGGAAAGGCAGGCTGCCGCCCACACAAGGGAGAGCAGACAGCACTGAATGACCTTCCATTCCAACTCCGAAACCACAGCCCTACGACAGAAGCCGGTGAATACAGCCATTGTCCAAGAATAGACCAACACAGGCATGCCGAGGAGACCGACCACAGGGCAGATAGCGCATATCACAGAAGCACACAACGGACGGGGAAGAAAGAAGAAAACACTCCCCCATGTCGGCCACATGCAAGTTAATTGGAAGGAGTCACACAGCACTGACCTTGAACTGTCTGAGAAGCATGTGGGAAGAGGGCCCGTGTCCTCCAAACAAGCCAACAGAACACAAGTCCTGTCTCCCTACGACTACACAGAGCTCACAGCAACCCCGGAGCGTGCACATTGCAGACTGCACACACAGCCGGAGCACGCCACCTCAACGAACCGCTGCGAAATGGCAACCGCAACACACCTACCCAACTACGCCGAACAGCTCAAGCTGTACAAAACCAACACGATACATACATTGGGATGCGATCTCCTGTCCCTGCTGAACGTAAGTTACCGACTGACTTACCGCATCACATTGTTCAGCTGCGTCATGCCCGTCTTCTACTGTCGGAGGTGTCCCTACCAGCATCCCGTCGAGATATGCCTCTCCAACCCGGCATGTCTGAAGGCGGACCTGCTACCACTACTCCTCCCTCTGGACGCACACGACAGGGCCTGCTCTGCCTATGGGGGCATGGCGTATGTGGCCAACATCGCACCCGCACTGAAATGGGACCACTGTGCCTCCACACGACGGATCATCGAGAACAGCTACATCGAATGTCACCCAGCATGCCCCATCATGGTCCTCCAAGGGACAACTTACGAACAACACCTTGAGAGCCACCATCCGCTTCATTGGCTGGCAAACATGTACACCACCAATGACATGGAAGCCCTGCTGGACGGCATCGCATACCTGACAACCTGTAAATACGTCGGACCACAACGCAGGTTCCCCGAGTGACCTATGAAGTCCAACCCCGCACCCATGCTCAGCTTCCGCACGGACTGGCCAGTCACCACCACAACAGCCATACCAAACGACCGGCAACTGTAACCACACCATCAACGACATCGCCATGACATCGGATATGACCGGGACATGCACACTGTTCCCCATCACATCCAGGAACACCGCATGCATCGTGGGAGGCAGTGGCATGGGCTCTGTGTATCGCACCCACATGGACGGAACTGCACGAACAACCAGGACACGACATGGATCCAGCGCACATGGACACACACACCGCTCAGTGGACATGAATAGGTCGCCTGGAGTCTGTGGGTGCTGCACCCCTCCCACCCCCGCCCCGGGAATCCCATACCAGGACCTTTGCATGGACGACAAGTGCATACAACAACAACACGACCCCAGTGACTGTGACATGTCCAGTAACCACCACAGTGCAACAACAAGTGGCACGCCGCTGCATGCACGCAAGCACATGCCCTGATGTCATCTCACATGCACGCGTGCATGAGGAACAACCGCAGCAAACCTGTCACATGGAACTGAGATGGACTGTGCCCATGATGCCGAGCGGTCTGGTAGGCTACATGTATACCGTCTGTGTCAAAGTCCGCAGCTCCGCAGCTATACGTAAATGTACATTAGCACAGCCTTGGCCAAGCAGATGTAACTCTGAAGCCCACATCCCACATGCAACAGCCAATCACATGTAACCCCACACCCTATCCAATTTGTAATCATGCTCAGTATATCCTCAACATGTATTCCGCTGCCAGTAGTGTCCACTATACTGCATCACAGAGGACAGAAGACTCAATATAATGTTTGAAACCAAAACTGTCTCCGCTGACTCATTTCACAAGTACGAATGAGAGAGGATGAGAGTATGTGAAGTACACGGCAGTCGTGACATGACCATGTAGTCCACTGGTATTGGATGTCAACGCAAATGAGTAGCACTACTGTGGAAGACACACATGTGTCGTGTGAAGTCGTATGGACGCAGTGCTCAGGTGGGTGGGTGCGACGGGTAGATGCGCACATGCCAAGTTGGAGCACGCCGTGTTGGGAGGGGTCATGAACAGTACACCACCGCTTCCCAGGGCATTGTGAGAGGACACCTGTCGGGGGGAGTGAACACGTGTGTGCACAGCAGCCGGGCACACGTACAAAGCGGTACCAGGCGCACCTCAGCCCACCCTCTGTGGACAAGCTGGATCCTGTTGTGCGCCCGCCATGCCCCTTGACAAGGCACACACAGCCCCAGTCGACCAGGTGTAACCCCAACATAGTCAATCCGCACAGGCGATACAGGGCACGGGATGGCAGTGGAGCATGGTGTGTGAGAGGTCTCCTCGCGCTCCTCCTGGTCATATCACGCAGGCAATAGAACCTCAACGTCTAGCATGGCACAAGTCAGATGGAAGTGTAGGGGGACGCACCACAGCACGAGCAGCACTGACGTCACGGGAGGTGGCTCGCACCATCCCATCCATTGCCCATCATACCAACCACGCCACATGCCATTGCGACTAAGTGCAAGCGCGTGCGCCACCACCCCCGAGCCCTCCCCAGAGAGGCCAAAGAGTGAATGTGTGGGCCATCAGCCACAGACGGACGCGGCCTGGCCGCAAGGGCAGCCACAGCCACTGGGTGTCGCAGGTGGCGGATCCGGAAGGCGAAGACTGTGATGCATAGTCCATGCAGGCCGGGTCTCCATTTGGGGCACCACGCAGGTGGACGGCGTCCCGCCACACATCATACCCTGAGACAGCCCACTCGTGCAACTGGACCCACACATACACTCCTTGCCCTCTCTGGTGCGAGCTTGGGGCTGCCTGTGCAAGCGCTAGCCTCGCAGGTGAGCATGCATATTGGGGGGCGAGGGGAGGACATGAGGGCTGGGGCGAAGATGACTGTATCACTGTCAGTTAGTACAAGGGATGACCCAGATGTGGAAAGGAAGAGACGTGTCCCGTGTGTACTGCAACTAGTCGCCAATCCAACTACCCCCCATGTCCGGAATGTAAGCCCGCACCTAGGCCCGCCCATCCGCCACATCGAACATACCACCAGCACGACAACCTTCCCATTCGAAACACTGACTGGGGGTGGCGACCAGTGAACAATCATGTGTAGCCTACCCACGCGTACATGTGGGCCCTCCATGATCCATGTCACCTGCGGCAAAGACATGACATGCGCAATGAGGGAAGTGAGGAGAGCTGTCCGCCCCACGCGCAGAAGGTGCATCAGCTCCACAGACCCAGCAGCGAGTCCAGCAGGGGTCACATGTGCAGGGGCAGCTGTGCCTGGTGTGAAGGCACATGCATATAGACAGCACATCGACCAATGTGTAGTCTGCCCACATCCACAGTCCATCATCATGCGGACATAGGAATTGAACACAGGGCAACACATCTTAGTTGGTGCACCCACCGTGACCAACAATGCGCAATCATCGACGTACCCGCCCTGTGCATGGCCCCCACCCAACGGAGGCACATCCAGTGCCACCATCCACACACACAAGCCTTCCACGGAACATGCTGTGTCCAATGGTCAGTACAGAGTCAGCGCCCATCTGGTGGATCCTGAACAGGAGACACATGCACACACATGCCAGCTCCCACTATGTACGTCTGCCACCTGGCACGTGCAATGTAACCTCTCACCTGTGACGTGTGACTGCAAGCACACAGCCGTCTTGGCATGGGGCTGTCAATGTGGACACCAGTCAATGTTTCGGGAGCTGTGATCCGTACAGTGCTGTACATAGGGTGCAGTGCTGACACCTACTACTGTCTCATATCCCCTCGTGCCACAGGTCCCACTTGTATTGGCCGCTCAGCCCGTGCCCACATCGTCGTCGTCGTGTGCCATACTCATCCAGCCTCGGAAGCAGTTCCATGCTCAGCAGACACTCATGTTGCCGTGGCGTTGCCGCTTGACGAATATGCAGTCAGTCCCCATCAGCACGCCCCGCAAGTCATTGGGGCCTAGATCCCCATGTGCATGCACATGGCAGTGGTATGTCTCACTTGCCATTGCCATTGTTGGGAGACCTGTGTAAGTGTATTGTGGCCGTGCCGTCCCAGCTTGACAGCTGGGCTGTGGCTCATGTGCTTGCTCAGTCATGTCAGTGATGTGTATGCGAAATTGCTATGTGCCGTGTTGCTTTGACATGTGTCCTCTGCCATTTAACCCAGGCGGAGACCGAACATTGACCGCCCATACCAATTGCTGGCGGACATGGACGATACAGAGGTAATCAGGAAGTTTCGGCTGGACAGGCCAACCCTGCATCGACTGTGTGCCATGTTAGAGCCCCATCTCCGTCCCCGCAGGGTGTATCCGACTGCTGTCACCCCCACGGCTAAGGTGATGGCCGCCATGCATTTCTTCGCCACTGGGTCATTCCAGCACACAGTGGGCAGTGGAGGAGGGATGTCCCAGCCCATGTTCAGCAAGGTGCTGAGGGATGTACTGGCAGCCATGATGCTGTACCGGAACAGGTACATCAGATTCCCCAGGGCTCGTGAATTGGCGGCAGTGAAGGGTGCATTCTATGCCCTTGGCAGAATCCCACACGTCGTGGGAGCCATTGACTGCACACATGTTGGCCTTGTTCCACCACAGGCCACTGAGCACCTGTACCGCAACAGGAAGCACACGCACTCCCTGAATGTGCAAGTGGTGTGCCTTGCGGACATGGTGATCACCCACGTGTGTGCCAAGTTTCCAGGCTCGGCACATGACGCACACATAATGCGCAACAGCATCTTGCCACGACTGATGGCCAATCTGCAACAGGATCGTGGCTGTATTGTCGGTGAGTATGTGGAGTGGTGTAGCGTGCTGGTTGTGCGATGCTGTCCCCTGTCCAGTTGGAATAGCAACGGTTCTCTGTGTCCCTCACACCCAGGTGACTCTGCGTATCCGAATGGGGCATGGCTGCTCAGTCCATTGAGGAATCCTCGCACCCCAGCAGACGATCGATACAATGAGGCACATGGGAGGACCAGACGTGTGGTCGAGCGTACCTTTGGCCTCCTCAAGTCCAGGTTCAGGTGCCTGGACCGCACCGGGGTGCACTGGCGTACTCCCCACAGAAGGTGTGCCAGATAGTGGTGGCGTGCTGCATGCTGCACAATCTGGCCATTCGGAAGCAGATCCCCCTCATTGTGGATGACGGAGATCAACCAGGGCCCCAGCCCGCAGACCAGGACAGCTCGAGTGAGGTGGACAGCGGAGAGGAGGAAGCTGGGAATGTGCGCCAGCAGCTCATCGCCCGCTACTTCACTTGACGGTGAGTGTCCATGTACGACGGATGATGTGTCTGTATCTGTGCAGGTGTGTGTGTGCTGTGTCAGGGTGGCCGTATGTTCACTGCGTGCAGTGTGTCAACGCTCCATGGCCAGGGTAGTATGCCACTGTTGGTGACTGTGGCATTGTGCCCTATTGCTCTGTGCGATGTGTGTACATTGCTTGTAGTTGTTGACATGTACTGTGTGATGGGTGTGTGACACACTCATTGAATGTGCTCCTGTTCTGTCTCCCACCCCTAGGTCCCTACAGGCCCTCCGGATTCCATTGCCATGCCACGCATCAGGTGCCTTTCCGCCCAAGGTGGCCGTTGTATTCCGTACAAATAAAACACAGGGCACAAACAGCAGTTAGTGAAAAAGGTGCATTTATTACAAACTGTGACATGTGATTGTGTGTAAGGTGATGACAAAAGTGGTGCGTGCAGTGACAATGAGCTGTCGGTCATGGCTGCGTGAAGCTCAGGGTGTACCCACTGGTTCTATGTCCATAGTCCAACACACACATGCCATCCAGCTGGCTGTGTGGAGTGGGATCGTAGAGCAAGTCAATGCAGTGGCTGGTCAAGGAAGGCTGGCGGAAGGCTGGCTGGCTGCCTCACTTGCGACTGGAGCGTGCGAAGTCCTCCCGGGAGATCTGTTTCCTCTTCGGACGGCCCCTTCCACGTTTGGGAGGGGGGTGTGTGGTGGCGACCTGCTGGTGGTGGGTGAGGTGTGCTCACTGGCTGTGGACGCAGGGGAAGTGGACACTGCTGGCCGACCCTGCGCCCTAGCAGGTGGTGGCGGAGGTGGTGTTGCTGGCCTTGCCTGTGACCCCACCGCCACCACCAGCTGGCCCATGAGGTCCACGAGTTGGTCCATACGGGACACGAATTGGCCCATATGGGCGTCCATGGACCTCAGCACCCCCAGCACCTCCCGCGTGTCTGTAGCAGACCTGGCCCATTGTCCTTGGGCCTCTTCATAGGCCCCAAGGACTCTGGCCATTTGAGGCAGGGCATGGCTCCCAGGGGAGGCTGGCGTTTCCTGACCCTGCTCCTCCTACCAGTCCTGCTGCCACCGGCCTGCCCACTAGCCACATTGCACACCACGGTCCTCGCTGTGGCTCCCAGGGTGGATCCAGTCGGCCGGGCCACCACCTGCGCTGGGGCTGGTGCCAGCGAAGACGTGGTGGTGGTGGTGGCGGTGGTGGTCGGTGCGGCGATGGTGGCGGTTGCGGCAGTGGTAGTGGCCGCAATGACCGTGGGTGTGGCCGCAACGACAGTGGCAGCAGGGGGCTGGGACTGTTCAGCATCCCTGGATGATGGGTTGGTGGGTAGGAGGGGTCCTGGGGAGCGGCTGGGCCCTGCCACGCCAGATGGGCCTGCTTGGTGGTCCGTGTCCGAAGAGGAGGACAGATCCTCCAGATCCGTGTGTCCTCGTTGGGGGCTTGTGGGCTGGCTGTGCTGGCTGCTGTCTCCATCCCCAGCATCCGGCAGTTCGTCACCTGTGGAGAGAATGAGATTTGTTATTGTGTTGCACCTGGCGAAGTATGTATTTGTCGTCTGACATTGGCAGTTCGTGCAATCTCGTACATGGGTTTCCCGGAGGCGAGTGTGTGGCTGTGGCATCTGTAGTTGTGTGTGCTAGGCAATGGGACTGTGTGCTGTGCACATGTGGCATGGGACGGATTGGCCATGCCGATGGGTGTGTTGCTGTCCCCTTACTCATTGTGACTCTGGTGTATGCGGGCTCCTGGCCCATCCTGGGTCTGGTTTGTACTTTGCTTTTGGGGTTCACATGGTACGCTTAGGAACGCATATGGCAACATGGGGGCCATGCCCCAGATTCGCATTTGGGAGGGGATATGCTTTTGGGGTTCACATGGAACGCTTAGGAACGCATATGGCAACATGGGGGCCATGCCCCAGATTCGCATTTGGGAGGGGATATGCTTTTGGGGTTCACATGGAACGCTTAGGAACGCATATGGCAACATGGGGGCCATGCCCCAGATTCGCATTTGGGAGGGGATATGCATTTGGGGTTCAAATGGAACGCTTAGGAACGCATATGGCAACATGGGGGCCATGCCCCAGATTCGCATTTGGGAGGGGATATGCTTTTGGGGTTCAAATGGAACGCTTAGGAACGCATATGGCAACATGGGGGCCATGCCCCAGATTCGCATTTGGGAGTGGATATGCTTTTGGGGTACATGCTGTGAGCCATGGGTGCCGAACGTGACATGTGTTGTGGCAGCATGACAGTGCATGGTTTGAGGTGTGTGCATGCTTGACATGGCCTGCATATTTGCTGTCTGTTGTGATTACTGGACATGGCATTGGACGCATCGTTATGAGTGAGTGATAGTTGTGTGCCAGCCAACGTATTGCAGTTGTCCCATCTCCTTGGTGTGCGTGCTGCCCTGTGCCATGTGCATCACTGCAGTGCTCGGGGGGGGGTGTGGCCCATGTTGTGTGTTGTTGACTTCTGGCACATGGTTGGTCATGGGCATGTGTCTTAGCGTGACTGCTGTATGTGTGGCAGCTGTGCGGATGACATGCCTTTCATGAGACTGGGGCTGACGGATGGGATGGATGGTATGTTGTATGTGCATGGTGTGTCTGTGAGTTTGATGGGTTCAGTGGTGTTCGTGTGCATTTCTGTTGTTCCGCTCTGTTGCGTCTAGTGTTGTTTGTCTTACATAGGCGTAGTTGTGGGGTGTGTGGTTGACAGGCAGTAGGGGCTACATGGACAGGACTTCAATGGTGTTTCGGTTGTGTGTGATGAGTTGCACAGTGGCTGCCGTGTGGTACTATATTCAGTGTGGCTTGTGCATGCAGACGTGGCTCCTTGGGTGTTGCTATGTCTGTGATGGGTCATGTGGGGTGTGAGTCTGTTGTTCATGTCCGTGTGCACATTGTTCACTTGTTCGTGACGGTGGGCGGTGCTGCGTGTTCGTCTGCTACGTGACATGTCCCATGTGTTGGTCGTGTTATGGTCCTCATGCCTCCAGTAATCCAGCCCTGTCCAGTTTCCCACCTGCAAGTTGTTCGTGCGTGCACTGTACTGGATGCCACATGGCTCTAAGCGGGGGTGCTCCATGTTGCAGGTCTGTGGGGGTGGGGGGTGTTGTGGGTCGTGGGGTGGCTGGACACCCACTGACACCGATTGCTGTGGACCGTGATGTCTGCCTTTCGGCTGTCGTTGTGCACTGCGGTGGCTGACACGTGGCTGTGGGGTGTGGGGGATGCTCCTCCTTGCTGTGCTGTGGGACTGGGGCCTGGTGTGTGTTGTACTTGGGCTGTCCACCCTCCCACCCACTGCACTTTGTGTTCCTGCCACTTACCTGTTACTTGTCGGTTAGTGCAGCTGTGGCGGACACATGGGTGTGGTGGGTGCTCGTTGTGGCGCTTCTGGCATATTTGGGGACCTGTTGGTGGTTACGTGGCTGGCTTAGTGTACACATGTCCCCACGCATCTTACAGTTGTTCGGTTTGGGCTGTGTGTGGTAGTGTCTGTTGCATGTGTGTGTGATGTGTTGTGTATTGTGTGCTGGACATGGGGGTGTTTGTCCCTGGGAGCTGTGGCATGGTAGTTGCGCATGTGAGTACATAGCGGTGTGCTGGTATACATTAGTTTGTACTTACCAGCCTCCACTCCCCCTGCTAATCCGGCGAGGATCTCCGGATGGATTACGACTCGCACCTTCTCCTCCCACGCTTTGAAGGTCTTAAAGAGCGCGGGATTCCCTCCGCCAGTGACGGCAGCCAGCTCTCTGTTTTTGCCCTCCTTCTTCTTGACCAGGCTCTTTACGTCATTCCAACGTTTGTTAATTTCGACTCTGTTCCTGGGCAGGGTCCCGACTGCATTGACCTGGTCTACGATCCGGTTCCACATTCTGTTTCTGGTGGCTAGTGGTGTGTGCTGGACCATGTTCCCATAGATTTGTGGGTACACCTTGATGATCTCGTCGACCATGACCGTCAGCTCCATGGGCGTGAACTTGGGCATCCTTTGTGGTGCCATGGTGTTTGTGGTGCTGGTGCGGTGTGTGTTGTGTAATGTGCAGGGGGTTTGTGGTGCCGGGGTGTGGTGGTGGTGGTGGTGGTGGTGGTGGTGTTTGGTGGTGGTGGTGGTGGTGGTGGTGGTGGTGGTAGTGATGTGTGCGTTTCTGTGGTGTGCTGCTGTCCTTGCTGTGTCACTGTGTCCTCTCCTCTCCTCTCTGGTTTGCAATGTAGCAAGGGGTTGTGGTCTGTGGGAGTGCTGCTTTTGTACTCACCTATGTGGGTGTGTCCTCATGGTCTGTTGTTTTCAGGTGTGTTGTGTCTGGGGTTCTGGCCTTTGTATTTTTTGTTTGTCCGGGGGGTGTTTTCGGGATGTGTACTGTGCTTGTGTATTTGTGCGTGCCTTGCTGTGTGGACTTGTTGGCCATGTTGTGTGCTATTGGTTTTGTGTGCGGATGGTTTCTGTGCAGGTACGTTGGCGCCATGGCTTCTGCCGTGTCGATTCTCATCGGCGTTGTTTGCGCTGGCGGGCGGTATATTTGTGGTTTTTCCGCGCTCATGGCGGTGCGATCGTAATTTCACGTGCGGTGTGTCGGCCGTGTGGGCGGGCGGTTTTGTGTTGTCGTGCGTGTTTCCGTCCGTGGCGGGCGGTTTGACTCCGACTCGGACGATGGCGGGCGGTATTTTGTGTGATTTTTCCGCCGATGGCGGTTTTCGGTTTGTGTAATTGTAATGGCGTGGTCGGTGTTCAGGCGGTGTGTGCGGGCGGATTTTTGCCGCTTCAATGCCTGGCGGATTTATTTACGCCGGGTATCGTAATGGGCCCCTAAGATAGGAGTTATCATCATTTTAATGGAGTCCAACCGACCCCACCAAGAAAGGAATAAAGGATTCCAAGAGGAAAGTAAATTATCTATCCGAGCAATAACCGCATTCATATTTAATTTAACAGAAGAGGAGATGGAGTTAGAAAATAGTATACCTAAATATTTAATTTTAACTGGAGACCAAGCAAATCCCGTGGCCGAAAAGAAGTGTGGAAGACAGTATTTCGTGAGAGGTAAAATTTCTGTCTTATCAGAGTTGATTTTATATCCGGAAACAAGAGAAAAGGCGTTAAATTCATGTAATAAGGGAGGAATAGAAGTCTGCGGATTGGAGATAAAAAGAAGAATATCGTCAGCATAAGCGGAAAGTTTTAAATTGTGATCACCATAGGAAAACCCAGAGATTAAATCATTGTTACGAATTGAGGATAAAAAGGGCTCAAGGGCCAAAATGAAAAGAAGAGGGGAGAGCGGACAACCCTGACGAACCCCACGACGAAGGGGAAAATAAGAGGAAATGGAACCGTTGACTAAAACAGAGTCTCTAGGAGCAGTGTACAGTAGAGAAATAAGCGAGATTAATTTAGGGCCGAATCCATGCCATTTCAGAGAAGCTAATAAAAAAGCCCAGTCAACTCTATCAAATGCCTTCTCTGCATCAACAGAGATAGCAGCCAAGGGAGAGGATGGAGCAGGAATTTTATTGAGGACATTTAGCAAAAGGCGAGAGTTGTCTGAAGTTAACCTACCCTTCACAAAGCCACATTGTTCCTTACCCACCAAGTGTGGCATAAGAGAGTCCAAGCGCAAAGCAAGTGATTTTGCAAATAATTTATAGTCTACATTCAGTAATGAAATCGGCCGGTAATTCTTGCAGGATTTAGGGTCGCGTCCTTCTTTGTGAATGAGACAAATTGTGGCCTCCTGAAAAGATCCCAAATTCCCTTCAGCAAGGGGAAAAGAATGAAAAAGATGCAAAAGTCTAGGAAGTAAAAGATTAGAAAAATGCAAGTAAAATTCAACAGAATAACCATCCGGCCCAGGTGATTTACCCTTCTTTAAAGAGGATAAAGCGAGGAATAATTCCTGAAGAGAAAGATCTGTCTCCAATTGTGAAAGATTAAGATGATCATTGGACGGGATCGGGAGAGCGTCCAGGTAAGACTGAATAAGGGAAGAAGAAGGTGGAGAGTCAGGTGTATAGAGATCTTTATAAAAAAGCATAAATTCGTTAAGAATATCCTCATTTTTATGAACAGAAGAGCCATCAGAGGTGTAAACCATATCTATGATAGTACGTTCTTTACGGGATTTAAGGTAATTTGCTAAGAGTTTGCCCATTTTATTTCGACCTCCGTAATATCTAGCACTGCTACGTAGCAGTATCGAAGAAGCGTTATCGGTTGTGGTTCTATTAAAATCTAACTTGGCACGAATTAGTACTGCAAAATAGAGTCCGTCGATGAAGTGTAAAACTGGTGTTCCGGTGATTTAATCTTTAGTAGGGCGTCTTTACTTTGTTGACGAAAACGCTTCTTTCTTTTGGCTACAAAATCTATTATGAATCCTCGTGCTGTAGCTTTAAATGAGTCCCATAATATATGTGGTAAAATATCGGGGGTACTATTTAAGTTGAAGAATTCCTCAGCAAAAGTCGTGAAAGAGGAAGAAAAAGTAGAGTCAAGAAGAAGAGAGTTATTAAAGCACCAGCGGGATGAAATAGGGTGAGAGGGGAGTAAATCTAGGTTTATGAGAATTGGAGCATGATCCAATATAACAATAGGTTCAATAGAGGAGGATAGCAAGTTTTGAGATAGAGGTTTAGATAGAAAGAGATAGTCGATACGAGAAAGAGAGTTATGAGGAGGAGAGAAAAAAGAAAAGTCTAGAGAATCAGGATGTGTGAGTCTCCATGCGTCTACTAAGTGAACCTGAGAGATAGTGTTAAGAAAGTGCTTATGTGTCTTATGGGGCACAAAACGTGTTTGCGATTTACGATCAAGAAAGGGGTCAACAACCTGGTTGCAATCTCCTCCTAAAATAAACAAATCATCCCTATATTGTATGCATTTTTGGGTAATCAAGGGCCAAAAGGAGCAATCAGGATGAGTCGGACCATATACATTAAAAATAGTTAAAGAAGTATTATTAATTAATAGCTTAGCCAGCACCCATCTACCTTCAGAGTCATTTTCTTGCGAAATTACTTTACATTTCAATCTCTTGTGCCATAAAACAATCACACCATTTTTCTTGTTAGAAGTGGGTGATACCAAAACCCCACCCACCCAACCCTTCTTCAACTTTAACGCCTCAGCTTCTGAAAGATGGGTCTCCTGTAAAAAAACCAAATCTGGGTTGTAAGAGGCCAAGTGGGAGAGAATTCTCTGTCTCTTAATTGGGCTATTAACACCTTTCACATTCCATGAAATAACTTTGAACTTTGAGCTGTCAACATTACATAACAAGTTGAACATGCAACACTAATGATAAGACAAAAAAGAGAACATGATAAAGAGCTAGGAAATAAGAAGGAAAAAGCGAAACGGAACCAATTAACAGTAAGAAAAAGAAAGACTCTAGGAAAGAGCAAGGGGAGGATACAAGAAGAAAAAAGAGAAAAAAGGAAAGGAAGATTAACAGCAAAAGTAGACAGTACATGTCGAAATGACGACTGTAATACGTACCTTACGGGGAACACAAAAGGGATGAGACGTCGACGGACAACAGAGGACAGCACGCCCAACGGGGAAGACACCGCAACCCACCAGACATACCCAAACATCACAAAAGAGAAGGAGCGGTAGGGTATTGATAGTCAAGAAGAGTGAATATCATTGAAACCTGCAAAAGAAGATAAAAATTAAGCACCATCAATACAAACGATTTCTATAAGGAAAGTAAAGAAAAAATTAGTTATAACAATGTCATCACTGCAAAAGATACAAAAGAAAAAGCACAACAGTCACGTTGCAGAAGTAGAAGGAGTAGTTTCCATTGAGACGTGAGTATGAGACTAGATAAATCCTCTGAGATCAACAGGATTTTCGAAGGTAGAAGTTTTGTTGAGGAAAGTAACTTTGAAAATACAGGGATGAAACAATCCATATCTAGCTCCCATGGAACGTAGCGGTGGTCGAAGGTCCAAAAACTCCTTGCGCCGTCTAGCTGTGGCCGAAGCAAGATCTTGGGAAATAAAAATTTTTGAGCCTTGCCAGGATAGATCCTTCTTAGATTTAGCGGCGGTAAGGACCCTCAGAAGATCAGTAAATTGTAGAAAAAGAATAATCACTCCTCGAGGCTTGGATGGCGCAGAAGTGGAAGAGAGATGAGGACCCAGTCTATGAGCTCGTTGTAAGTTCAGGTTAACTGAAGGTGGAAGATTCAAGAGTTGTGGAAGAAAGGAAGTGAAGAAGGCAACAGGGTCGTCCCCTCAAGACCTTCAGGCAAACCATACACTCGTAGGTTATTACGACGATTCCTGTTTTCCAAGTCTTCAGAGGCCTTTCGAAGCTGTGAGACTTCCCTCTCCAAAGAAGAAATTCTTGTGGGTGCATCCTGCACCTGAATAAGTTGTTGCTCCACCACAGTTACACGAGAGTCCATAGAGGCCCACTTGGCATCCATTGACTGCAAACAAGTATTCGTCTCTTCCACAAACGGTCTGATAGCACGAATCTCCTCAAGAACCATGTCCAAGGATACCGGGGAAGTTGACTTGGGAGGTGAAGGAGGATCCTGCTTCAGTCTCTTGCCAGCAGACGAAGGCAACGAACCCTTGGAAGCCATATCTGCAAATGAATCTGACGTATAGGAGCCCTCACTATGTGGTGAGGATTCAGATAAACAAGAGAATCTATTTGAAACAATGCAGTAGGTTCCAGGGAGATCAGAGGCATTCACTTTCAAATTATGAGTGTGACGTAGTGCACGTTTACTCCTACCCATGAAACAGAGGTCTCAGACGAACCACGTCAAGTGTGAGCACAATATTACAAAGCCGCTTCAGCACAGGAAGATATGCTTGAGAGATATAGAGAGGGACATCCACGGAGGGGACGCTCCATCAACAGAGGAGACGCTCTAACAACAACACTAGGTCTGCGTAGATTATGTGCAGCGTAGATATGTAAGAAAGTACATCCCAAGTGGACAAAAGAAAGCCCAGCAATATTCGTCAGCAACACTCAATATATCCCTCACAGTAAACAAGTAGCGCAGTCTTTGAAACACGCTCACAATTCAAGAAAAAGCATAATAGATGTAAGGCAATAAAGTGATGATCGAAGAGATAACATGAAACTCAAAAAATAGCGGTGCGTGGACTGGACGACTCCATCACCATATCCAGCCGCAACGTTTCCAATTGGCATCCAAAGCAGGAATGAGTCCGTAAATGAATATTGCCTGTATTAAAAAGGCAACATAATGGTGAAATAAACACCCAAATATGCCATAAAAGGTATCAAAAAGGCTCTCCAGAGCATCGCGTGAGGTAAAAAGTTGAGGGGAAAACAGCAGGTAAAACATCTAAAATGGCGGCTATTACCTGACTGAAAACGTCCTCTGCCGAATTTCCCCTCTATATTATTCAGTTCCAAAAAATAAACGCAGCCTCCAGGAGAGCCAAACCTCCGATTCAGGAAAATGACATTTCTAGGAGGTAATGAGCCATGAAAACGCTCGTAATTATCCTCGATCTCCGGCGGTCCGCGGAGCTCCGATGTTAGGCGGCCATCTTGGATTGTCGCGAGCGCGTGACCCAGTGTAATAATATTCTAATCTACCTGTTTTATAAAA
>CAWUFW010031708.1:0-15078 GCA_963921515.1 Calotriton arnoldi | reverse complement strand
GTTCGAATATTCGAAAACGCGTCCGTTGCCAGGCAAGCCCATTGTCAATGGGTGCGCACCGATCGAGTCCATTGAGGTACAACGCGCACAGGGGTACAACGCGTACCCGCACACATTGAAAGCAATGGGCCGGCCGGAGGCATCGATCGGTCCATTGCAGTACAACGCGCACAGGGGTACAACGCGTACCCGCACACATTGAAAGCAATGGGCCGGCCGGAGGCACCGATCGGTCCATTGCAGTACAACGCGCACAGGGTACAACGCGTACCCGCACACATTGAAAGCAATGGGCCGGCCGGAGGCACCGGTCGGTCCATTGCAGTACAACGCGCACAGGGGTACAACGCGTACCCGCACACATTGAAAGCAATGGGCCGGCCGGAGGCACCGATCGGTCCATTGCAGTACAACGCGCACAGGGGTACAACGCGTACCCGCACACATTGAATGCAATGGGCGGCCGGAGGCACCGATCGGTCCATTGCTGTTCAACGCGCACAGGGGTACAACGCGTGCCCGCACACATTGAATGCAATGGGCCGGCCGGAGGCACCGATCGGTCCATTGCAGTACTAACGCTGCACAGGGGTACAACGCGTACCCGACACATTGAATGCAATGGGCCGGCCGGAGGCACCGATCGGTCCATTGCAGTACAACGCGCACAGGGGTACAACGCGTACCGCACACATTGAAAGCAATGGGCGGCCGGAGGCACCGATCGGTCCATTGCTGTTCAACGCAGCACAGGGGTACAACGCGTACCGCACACATTGAAAGCAATGGGCCGGCCGGAGGCACCGATCGGTCCATTGCTGTTCAACGCGCACAGGGGTACAACGCGCGTACCGCACACATTGAAAGCAATGGGCCAGCCGGAGGCACCGATCGGTCCATTGCTGTTCAACGCACATGGGGTACAACGCGTACCCGCACACATTGAATGCAATGGGCCGGCCGGAGGCACCGATCGGTCCATTGCAGTACAACGCGCACAGGGGTACAACGCGTACCCGCACACATTGAATGCAATGGGCCGGCCGGAGGCACCGATCGGTCCATTGCAGTACAACGCGCACAGGGGTACAACGCGTACCCGCACACATTGAATGCAATGGGCCGGCCGGAGGCACCGATCGGTCCATTGCAGTACAACGCGCACAGGGGTACAACGCGTACCCGCACACATTGAAATGCAATGGGCCGGCCGGAGGCACCGGTCGGTCCATTGCTGTTCAACGCATCACTGTACATGTGACTGGCATATGTCAGCATGCCTGTCTCAGATGGACATATGCCAGCCACAGATAGCTCCCAGGGAGTGAGGGGCACACCTACATCACGACAGCCTGTCCACACCTTATCATAAGGCATGTAAGGCTGCATTTCCTATTGTGTGTATGTTGGTGTACATGTTGTCCTGTGGGTGTCACCTGTGGGCAGCCACCCCCAGGCTGTGCACGTGTTAATGGGGACAGGATCCTGGGTGTTACGTGTACGTGACCACTGTGATGTGCAACTGTTCATATCTGTGCATGTGCCATGGTCACATTTCACAGTGGTGTTTGTGTATGTCATGTCACATACCCCGTGAGTCCCATGTGGGACGGTATGTTTGAGCCAGGGTGTCCCAGTGGCACAATAGTGATGGCCCTCCACAGTCTTTGTGCATGTAGTGTTTACAATGTCTCTGATTTCATGTGCACAATGGGAGACAGTCTCCACATCCACGTTGTGTGTGCATGGACTCTGATGTTGTGCGTGTGTGTCACAGACGTCCATGGCTCTCCTGCCATGGTAAGTGTGGCCACTACCTGTGGGGGTCATGTTTGTTTTGTTGTGGTGTACACATGATACTCCAGGTGATGCCAGTGTCCATGTGGCATTACAGGGTCCCTGGGAATGTGCCTGTCGTTGAGCTGTGGTGCCTGGGGCACATCTGTCCTCACATGTCACTGGGGGGTGACTGTGACACAGCATCATGATATCCAATGGGCCAACCTGGGACAAATTGATGCCACCTGTAGGACCGTGTTGACAGATGTTGGCCATGTATGTACCATACATGTCGTTCCGGTACTGCACACTTCATGTAGTTGTGCCTCATGATGATGTATGTTGGGATCTTGAGTGTGTTCAATGCCGCATATGTGGGGTGACTGACGATCTTGCTTACTTCTCCTCTGCACTGCAGGGCTCCTGCTGTCCATCGGCCATTCCCAGACCTGGCAACGATGGTGGAACGGGACAGCATCCGACGGTACCGCTTCACCAGGCAGCTGATTGAGGATTTGGCAGTGCAGTTGTCCCCACATTTGCAGCCTGGCCGGCCGTATCCTACAGCGCTGACCCCCAAGGTGAAGGTGATGGCAGCCCTACACTTCTTTGCCACCGGTACCTTCCAACATACTGTGGCGTCTGCTGGTGGGATGTCACAGACCATGTTCAGCCGTGTGCTCCGCGATTTCTTGGCGGCAATGTTGCTCTTCCTGAACCGGTACATCTATTTCCCTAGACTGCGACGACTCACTGACGTGAAGAGTGACTTTTATGCCCTGGGGAGGATGCCGCATGTCATTGGCTCCATTGATGGGACACATGTGGCTTTGGTACCACCACAGGCCCAGGAGCAGGCCTACAGGAACCGCAAGCACTACCACTCGGTCAATGCACTGGTGGTGTGTCTTGCAGACATGACTCATCACACACGTGTGTGCCCGTTTCCCTGGTTCAGCACACGATGCCTTTGTGATGAGGAGTAGTCGCATCCCCAGGTTGATGGCACAGATGCAGAACCAGCGTGCCTGGCTTGTCGGTGTGTACTGACTTTGTGCCATTGTGTGTGATCTGATCTGTAGTATTCCGCCCACTTTTCCAAGTCAGCTGATGTGCACTTGTCTGTCCGTAGGTGACTCGGGATACCCCAACATGCCGTGGTTGCTGACACCCCTCAGGAACCCTGTGACACCTGCCCAGATGCGCTACAATGAGGCACATGGTCGGACCAGGAGAGTGATTGAGCGGACCTTTGGTCTCCTGAAGAGCCGCTTCCGCTGCCTGGACAAGACCGGAGGGTCCCTCCCATATGCCCCTGCGAAAGTGTGCAAGATTATCATCGTCTGCTGCATGCTCCACAACCTGGCAGTGCGGAAGGAGTTGCCTCTCATCCAGGATGACGATGACCAACATCCGCCACCTGTGGAGGATCCTGGCCTGGACCACGATGCCAGTGACGATGATGATGATGATGGTGATGGTGATGTCCGCACACAGCTCATCACCAACTTCTTTAGCTGAATGTGAGTATCCTGAGGTGTCATGTCAATGATGTGAGTTGGCATGATGTGTGGGTGGTGCTCTGGTGCTGTTGGAGTGTGTCCATGGGCTACTTGACTGGATGTGTGTTGCGATGTGTGCTTACAGGTGGGCTGTACTCCCCAACAGTGTTGACATGCTAACTTGGTTCTGGGTGGGTATCTTGTAACATGTATTGTGCATGAGTTTTGCTGTTCTGTCCTGTACTCCATTGCTTTTGACTGTGTGTCATTTCTGTCCTTCACAGGGTACTTTCAGATTCGTTTGGTCAACTGTGTCCACCGACAACGTGATTGCACATCCAGGCTGGTAGCTGTTGTGTCCCTACAGGTGATGTGCGCCACACCCATGGACTTCCTTCTGTCTACAGTTGTTGACTGTGTGCCCGCTACCAGGTGGGGTTACCTTGCATCTGTAGTGGTTACGGCATGTTGCTACTGTGTAATAAACCTGTGCTTCACTTAGTGATGTGCGTTGTCTGTGGTCACACATTTGACTGCCATTTGCTTACTGCACCTGTGGGCTACTTGACTACAACTGGGAATGGGTGTGGTGTCTGTGCATTGCACCGTCTTCCCTGGCAACATCAGTGTAGGCAATGAGTCAGATGGCCTAGGTGTGTATGTGTTGTGTAGCCCTGGTGGTGTGTCTCCCTCATATGTGTCACGTTGCCTGTACTCACATGCCTGTGTTGTCCTTGCTGTTGCAGTTCGCATACACAGTGTAATTTTGTTGTTCATCATCCCCATAACAGCACCCACGTTGGAATCACGACAGAGGCAAGTATGGTGTATTATTGTGTTTATTGTGATACATCTGTGATAATAGTGCATAGGATGGATTGTGCTGTACATGAATCTTGCAATCCCAAGTTCCTAGATGAATAGAAAGTCCAGGTAGACAGGATCCCCAGTATCGGGGCCACAGTTGTCTGACACATTGTTCCAACTTGTACTCCCCATGCAATGTGTGGGAGTAGTGTTGCCATCAACAGGGTGAACAGTCTGTGCACAAAGGCGAAATTCCAGAACAGGTTCAGGCTTCCTGGGAGTTGCGCTTGGCCATCAGCCTCTCACTTTCCCCTCCTCGGACGACCCCTCTTCTTGGGGGGGCCCTCAAGTGCAGGCTGCTGCGGTGCAGGGGACTCTCCGCCAGAGTCCTCCTCCCTCCCTGTGGCAGTTGCAGTTTGTTCGGTACCAGATGTTGTTGGCACACAGGGAGGTGTGGACTGGTTGCTGTTCATCTGGCGGAGGCATTGTAAAATGTCCCTGTGCACCGCCGTCATCTCATGTAGTACATCCCACTTGGACTCCACGCGGGTCATGTGGGAGTCCACACGTGACATGTGGGAGTCCACACGTGACATGTGTGACTCCACATGGGACATGTGGGAGTCCAAGCGGGCATGATGGGCAGCCTGCTGCTGTTTGATGTCTCTGAGGAGCCCCACTACCTGGCTGAGCTCTCCGGTGCTGGACTGGTACGCATCAGCTATGCGTACCAGTTGTGGGTCTTCATGCACACCAGCAACGTCTGCAAGCAGCGACCTCTGTCTCCCACCCCTCCCACCACCCCTGCTGACATGTGCAGTGTGTGCAGTTGCACGCACAGATAACCCTGGTCCACCTTGGGGGTTGGTGGTGGTGGTGGTGTCCATGGCCCCAGGTTGGTCCAGGGTCACTGCGCTGGTGTTGTTCCTTATTCTGTCCATGTCGGCAGGGATGGTATTCGTGGTGACAGTCGTTGGAGGGGTGGGTGCAGGGGTGCAGCTGGTGGACCTGCTGGTGCTGCAGCTGGTGGTCCTGCTGGTGCAGCATGTTGACTTGCACCGGATGTGCCAGGTTGTTCTTCATCGTCCGAGGAGGACAGAGGCTGTACGACGCCAGTGAGCTCGGCATCCTCTTGAGCCTGGGACTGGGACTCCTCAGCGTCTGCTGCTGTGTCCCTATCATCACCTGTTTTTGGGAGACACAAACAATGTATGTCATGTTTCTGCAGGCATCAGTGGTTGACACACCTGACAGTTGTGACTGTGCCTCGGGGTGCGGGCCTGTACATTGTATTGTCCTAAGTCGTCACAGTCAGGGGTTGATATTGGTGTGGCACATTGTCCTGCATTATTTGGGCATTTCTATGTATTCTCTGGGGTGTGAACATGGTCTGCATTGATTGTGTTTGGTTGACAGCCAGACCTCCTTCCCACCCACCCACCCACCCAGTCAGTTATCCCACCATGGAACGTGCTTGCATTGCAGGGAGTGTAAGTTGTCTCTCAGGATGTCAGTCAGTGGTGTCCTGCTGTTTGTTGGTGCACAGTTGGCAGCAGGGCCTTGTGCTCCCCACAGCAGTAGCCAGTGTCAGCCATCTTGTGAGTCCTTCTCCACTCCCTGTGATGTGAGCATGGTTCAGGGTGGTGTTGATGGGCCAGTTGTGAGGCTGAGCAATGTCTGTGACTACGACTCCCATCATGCTATTGCCTCCACCCCACTTCCCAGCATTCCCATACTTACTTGCTTTTGTGGGGAGTTCAGTGTGTGTGGGTGTGAGGGCAATGGCAAGATGGCTGACAGTGGTGTCCTGCTGTTGGTTGGTGTGCAGTTCCCAGCATGCCCTTGTGCTCCCCACAGCAGTAGCCAGTGTCAGCCATCTTGTGTGTCCTTCTCCACTCCCTGTGATGTGAGCATGGTTCAGGGTGGTGTTGATGGGCCAGTTGTGAGGCTGAGCAATGTCTGTGACTACCACTCCCATCATGCTATTGCCTCCACCCCCTTCCCAGCATGCCCATGCTTCCTTCCTTTTGACTCTGCTTCCCTGTGGGGTGAGCTGGCTGTGCTGACAGGATGGCTGGGAGTGTTGTCCTGGCAGTTGTTTGGCTAAGAGTCCCAAGAGTGTCCCTGTGCTTCACACAACATAACCCAGGGTGGTGGTGCTTTGTGGGATCTTGTGTTAGGATGGAGGGCATTGCATTCTACCAGGTGGGTACTGTGGAGTTTGTGTTGGGGGGTGTGAGGGGAGGTGCTGGTGACTATGGTCAGTGCTGCAAGTCCCCCTTCCCACCCAGCCAGCCAGATATCCCACCATGGAACGTGCTTGCATTGCAGGGAGTGTAAGTTGTCTCTCAGGATGTCAGTCAGTGGTGTCCTGCTGTTTGTTGGTGCACAGTTGGCAGCAGGGCCTTGTGCTCCCCACAGCAGTAGCCAGTGTCAGCCATCTTGTGAGTCCTTCTCCACTCCCTGTGATGTGAGCATGGTTCAGGGTGGTGTTGATGGGCCAGTTGTGAGGCTGAGCAATGTCTGTGACTACGACTCCCATCATGCTATTGCCTCCACCCCCTTCCCAGCATGCCCATGCTTCCTTCCTTTTGACTCTGCTTCCCTGTGGGGTGGGCTGGCTGTGCTGACAGGATGGCTGGGAGTGTTGTCCTGGCAGTTGTTTGGCTAAGAGTCCCAAGAGTGTCCCTGTGCTTCACACAACATAACCCAGGGTGGTGGTGCTTTGTGGGATCTTGTGTTAGGATGGAGGGCATTGCATTCTACCAGGTGGGTACTGTGGAGTTTGTGTGGGGGGGTGGGAGGGGAGGTGCTTGTGACTATGGTCAGTGCTGCAAGTCCCCCTTCCCACCCAGCTAGCCGGATATCCCACCATGGAACGTGCTTGCATTGCAGGGAGTGTAAGTTGTCTCTCAGGATGTCAGTCAGTGGTGTCCTGCTGTTTGTTGGTGCACAGTTGGCAGCAGGGCCTTGTGCTCCCCACAGCAGTAGCCAGTGTCAGCCATCTTGTGAGTCCTTCTCCACTCCCTGTGATGTGAGCATGGTTCAGGGTGGTGTTGATGGGCCAGTTGTGAGGCTGAGCAATGTCTGTGACTACGACTCCCATCATGCTATTGCCTCCACCCCTTCCCAGCATGCCCATGCTTCCTTCCTTTTGACTCTGCTTCCCTGTGGGGTGGGCTGGCTGTGCTGACAGGATGGCTGGGAGTGTTGTCCTGGCAGTTGTTTGGCTAAGAGTCCCAAGAGTGTCCCTGTGCTTCACACAACATAACCCAGGGTGGTGGTGCTTTGTGGGATCTTGTGTTAGGATGGAGGGCATTGCATTCTACCAGGTGGGTACTGTGGAGTTTGTGTTGGGGGGGTGTGAGGGGAGGTGCTGGTGACTATGGTCAGTGCTGCAAGTCCCCCTTCCCACCCAGCCAGCCAGATATCCCACCATGGAACGTGCTTGCATTGCAGGGAGTGGAAGTTGTCTCTCAGGATGTCAGTCAGTGGTGTCCTGCTGTTTGTTGGTGCACAGTTGGCAGCAGGGCCTTGTGCTCCCCACAGCAGTAGCCAGTGTCAGCCATCTTGTGAGTCCTTCTCCACTCCCTGTGATGTGAGCATGGTTCAGGGTGGTGTTGATGGGCCAGTTGTGAGGCTGAGCAATGTCTGTGACTACGACTCCCATCATGCTATTGCCTCCACCCCCTTCCCAGCATGCCCATGCTTCCTTCCTTTTGACTCTGCTTCCCTGTGGGGTGGGCTGGCTGTGCTGACAGGATGGCTGGGAGTGTTGTCCTGGCAGTTGTTTGGCTAAGAGTCCCAAGAGTGTCCCTGTGCTTCACACAACATAACCCAGGGTGGTGGTGCTTTGTGGGATCTTGTGTTAGGATGGAGGGCATTGCATTCTACCAGGTGGGTACTGTGGAGTTTGTGTTGGGGGGGGGTGTGAGGGGAGGTGCTGGTGACTATGGTCAGTGCTGCAAGTCCCCCTTCCCACCCAGCCAGCCAGATATCCCACCATGGAACGTGCTTGCATTGCAGGGAGTGGAAGTTGTCTCTCAGGATGTCAGTCAGTGGTGTCCTGCTGTTTGTTGGTGCACAGTTGCCAGCAGGGCCTTGTGCTCCTCACAGCAGTAGCCAGTGTCAGCCATCTTGTGAGTCCTTCTCCACTCCCTGTGATGTGCGCATGGTTCATGGTGGTGTTGATGGGACAGTTGTGGGGGGGCAATATGTGTGACTGCGACTCCCATGATGCTATTGGCTACACTGACTTGGCCAGCATACACAGAATTCCTTCCTTTGAGTGGTCTTCACTGTGTGTTGGTGTTGTTGTGGTGGCTACATGTGTGGATGTGTGTGTTAGTTCTATTTGTGCCACTGCCTAGCTGTAGTTGTGGTTGTGTTTGTACATGTGTTGGCACAGTTGGATGTGACTTTTTGATGGCATGTGTTGTGTTTATCTGACTGACATACACATTTTGGGATGATTCTGTTCTAGTTGCTGTGTAATTGCTATGAGTGCATGGTTTGACTCTCCCCTTGACAGTGATGTGTGTGTTTTGTGGCAGTTTATTGTGTACATTTGTTGTGTACTCACCAGGCTCTGGGATGTTCTCTAGTCCATATACGCTCACTGGCGGAAGGATGGCCCGCACCTTCTCCTCCCAGGGCCTGAGGTATATTGGCTTGGCAGGAGGGCCACTGCCGGTGTGTTGGCTGTTGATGTAGTCTATCTTCAGCAGGTCCCGTACCCTCCTGCGCACGTCATACCACCTGTTCTGGATGTCCGTCTTTGTGCGCCGACATGGTGATTGGGCGTTCACCCTGTTGATGATCCTCTCCCACATCTTGGTTTTCTGCGACATGGGGGTCTGTTGGACCAGAGTGCCAAACAGCTGTGGCTCCACCCTGAGGATCTCGTCTACCATGACTTCCAATTCACTATCTAGGAACTTGGGATTCTTCTTGGGGGGCATGGTGATGGTTGGTGATGGTGGGTGATGTGTGTGTTGGTGTGCAGGTGAGGGTGTGTGGGTGTGTGTTGTGCTGGGTGTATGTGAGGTAGGTATTTGTTGGTGTGCTGCTGGTGTGTGGCTTGTGTGAGGGATGAGCTGTGGGTGTGTGGTTGCTTTCTCTTGGGTGCTGGTAGTGGAATGGCATTTGCAAAGGCTCATGGTAGTGATTTGTGTCCTTTATATAGGTGGAGTTGTGGGTGTGTCTTTGTTCTCTGTCCCCACCCCCCAGTATTTATTGGCTTGGTAATTGCTTGTTTGGCCTTTTTTTGGTAGATTTTTCCTTTGTGCTGTTTGTGTATGTTGGAAACGTTCTTGTGACCGAGTCGGACCCTGCATTGGTCTCGTACGGTGTTTTCCGTTTCGTTCACGCTGTGTTTGTGCAGTTTTGTATGCTGCGTACGCGTCGGTCGCGGTGTATTGTGTTGCTTCGGCTCGGTTTTGTATGCGTGTCGGTCGTACAGCTTGTCCTCCGTCCGACTCGGTCGTGTTTTTCGCGCCTTGCATCGTACTTTGCGGGTTGGAGTTGGCGGGTACGATTCGGTCGGATTTGTTCCGGGTGCGTGTCGGTCGGTTGGATTCGCGTGTTTTTCCGGCCGGATTGCTATTTTCCGAGCGGCTCGGTCGGTCGGCTTGGTTTCCTGACGTGTCGGTCGGATTTATCGCGGCTTGCATCGTACTTGGCGTGTCGGGCGCCACTGGTACGTGTCGGTCGGTATTTTTTCCGGATCCGAGTCGGTCGGTGCTTTTTCCGGCCCGAATCGGAATCGACCCCTGAGTCTAAGTATATCCATTAACATGATATACATTTGTGAATGGGAATATGGGTAACTACTCCTAAGTATTACCATAATATTGAGGCATGTAACTCAAAATGATTATAAGACTCATAGTCTGCCATAACTACCACACTCTGAGATAAGGAGAACTGTGAAACCACTTGAGAAAGTAACCAATGTTGATATAATGAAATTTGTAAATATATTTTGTAAATACATGTGATTACAGACAAAAAAACTACCTATGCCATAATGCATCCTAACTGGCAACATGGGAGTTTGGTATGAAAAGAGAAAAGCAAAGATGGACTACTGCCATATACCATGATCAAGACCAGTTTGGTCAAAACGGGTAGGTGGAGTAAGGATGGCTTAATAAACAAAAGAAAGAAAACCCTCTGGAGAGTGCTGCGTGATACTTTTGGTGGTAAACATATGTTCAAGGATCAGTCCAGCCTTGCCGCAAGCACCAGCTAATCTGTGCGCCCTTCATCATTTAGACTGTTTTGTTGGCTTATATATATTTAGATATATATATATATATATACACACACACAAAGACACACACACACACATATATATTTATATCATTTTTGTTATTTGAAATTTATAATTCTATTTATAATGTATTCAAACATTTTAATGTGGGTTATTAATAATATATTTTGATACACTAATTAAACAAAATATTTTTTAATGAAAAGTTTTTAAAGTGTCAGAAATTTTTAAGTAAAAATAATGTAAAAATTGCATTCTTTATAAATTCTAATTTAATTTGTATATCATTATAGATTGCTTTTACATTTTACATTTTTTATATTTATATTTAGTTTGTGTTTACTATTTTTTAAGTGTGTATTATTTTTTAAGTATAATATTTAGGTATAATATTTTATTTTTTATAATTATATCAATTCAATTTACTTTGGCATTAGACTAGTAAATATGATCCCTTCAATAGGTTAAATTTTCTATAAAGTGGCTTAGAGTGTAGTGGTAACAGTAAATTATATTGCTTCAGTGTCTAACACCTTCTCGAAAATGGTTTAGTTTGCAGTGGGAATAGTTAATCTGACCCCTTTATGTCCAAACTTTCTCTGAAGCGGTTAAGATTGGAGTGGGAATGCTAATTCTGATCCCTTTGATGTCAATCACTTTCCCCGAAGTGGTTTAGATAGGAGTGGGAATAGTAATTTTGATCCCTTAAGTGTCAAACACATTCCCCAAAGTAGTGTAGATTGGAATGTGAAAATTCCCGAAAATGGTAAACATTGGAGTGGGAATAGTTCATTAGACCCTTTCACTGTTCAATACTGTAGTGTCTTATGAGTTAGAGATGACGCAACCCTTTTGGTTCCTGACTGACTCCATAGATCAGTGAAGTAAGTGCGTGGGTTTATGAATTCATGATGTAGAATGTTCAGTTAGTGGTTACACGCTGAGAAATAAAGACGTGTTAAACCAAGCTCTGTGTGTGGCGTGACCATTTGCATCATTTCCCCATAATGTATTAGATTGCCTTGGGTACAGTAATTTTGACCCCTTCAGTGTCCAATACATTCCCCATAGTGGTTTAGATTGGAGTGGTAATAGAATATCTGCCCCATTCGGTGCCCTACACATTCTCCAAAATGATTTAAGTTGGAGTGGGCATAGTACATTTGACCTTTTCAGTGTCCAACACCTTCCCCAAAGGTGTATAGATTGGAGTGGAAATTGTAATCTGAACCCTTCAATGCCCAAAACTTTACCTAAAATGATTTACATTGGAGTGAGAATAGTAAATGTGACTCTTTTAGTGTCCACCATATTCTCCTATGTGGTCTAGGTTAGAGCGCAAATATTAAATTGCACCCTTTTCAGTGTCCAACACATTCCACAGAGTTGTTTACATTGGTGTGGGAATGTTGTGTTTGACTCCTTTAGCGTCCTAACACCTTCCCCAAAATGGTTTAGAGGGGAATGGGAATAGTACATTTGACCACTTTAGTTTTGAACACCATCCTCAAAGTACTTTATATATGAGTGGGTATAATAATTTTGACCCCATCAACGCCCAACACATTCCCCAAAGTGGTTTAGATTGGAGTTGGAATAGTAAATGTGACCTCTTAATGTTTAACACTTTCTCTAGTGTAGTTTAGTTTAGTGTGGGAATAGTATGTATTACTCTTTTAGTGTCCAACACCTTCCCAGAATGACTTTATTGTAGTGGGTGTGCTATATTTTAACATTTTAACGTCTAATTATTAGATAATGTATTGTAGGGTAGGATAAATAAATAGGTTATATTGAGTTATTGTATGTTTTCTATGGTTGGTTGGTTTGTAGATTTTGTTTGTTTTGAGATAAGATATAAATATTACACTTAAGTATATGTGTCATTTTTTTACATAGCTTTGATTTTTAGTTATTAATTATAAACGATACAAAAATACGTTGTTTCACATATGGCTGTTGTACACATCATTTTACATATTTGTTTTATGTTAATACATGTTGTGAAGTAATTTTTCCTGTAATACATACATATTTAGTTCTTGTTGTTACATATTGTTTGCTATGCTTATACTTTTTTATTATTCTGTTATTTTAAATTAAATATTGTATATTCTGTGAATTGTTTATGTAATGTTTGTTGCTTTAGATATTTTATATTTGATATTTTGTGTTATTATGTTTTATTCTATGTATTTATTTATTTATTAATTTTATAATATTTTATTTATGTCTTATTGGATATTGCTTAATTTAAAAATTGTTAGACTGATTAATAAAGATAACTTTAAAAATATTCATAAAAAAACGTATAGTATTGTTTCTGTCATTTTATTTTGGATGTTAGGTTATGTTGAATTTTTAGGTGGTTTATAGTATTGACAATGCTATGTTTTCTAGGTTGCGGAAGCCATTTATATTAATAAAGAGTTTTACTTTGCATTGCAGCATTTCATATATTTCTTTGGTTTGTTTGGATATTTTAGGTTTAATTTGGGCTAAATAGATTGCTCTTTTCTAAAGTTTTGGTAGCTTTGTTCCTTTTTCAGGATGTCTAGAAATTGGCCCAGGGTTGGATGACTTCAGCTCATGTGGCCTGAAAAGTGTTGTACCATTCTTTCACTGTGTTGTTTGTTTAGGCTTGTTGGTCCATTGTGCTGTCATATATGTTCCACCACAGTATTTGAAACTTGAGTTGGCGCTTGTTGCCAGATAAGCGCAGTCTGCCAAACCAAGTGACTTCAAAATAGCTCATTAGGGCACTTTGTTTTTTGCACATGGGGGAGTTTATGAGGAGGTTATAGAGGTTAGCTACTTCTGTGACTGATACATATGCTAGGGCTAATAATTTTTTTGCATAAGCAAATTGGCTGTTTGTTGTATATTCTACACTTAATGTAGATTGTTGCAGGTGTCTTCACATGCTTTGGTAGAAATGGTAATAGATGCCCTGTCTGGCTGTTTGAGGGTAGAATTCTAAAATTGTATCTTTGCTTCATTGAAGTCTATTATGAGATTTTAGGGCTAGTTGCTGTCAGGTCTAATTTTAGTTTTGCTTAGTAGTTTGTAGTAGGTAGTACTTTGCTTGTTGGGAAGCAGAGATTAAATTAGAGGTATGTTACTGGTACAATATTCACCATGTATGGTGTATATCTGTGTGACTGGTTGAGGGCTCGATTTAAAAGTGACATTCATCATCCATGCTTGGGTTTGGCGGAGTCTGAGGAGGTTAATTTCTGTTGTGTATATTGTTATTCTCCTCTGATTATTTTTATTGTCGTACATGAGGAAGGGTTCTTCAGTATGTGTAGTTGTTAGATTTTCAAGAATATCAATGTCTTGGTATCTTCTGGGAGGGGCAACATGGGTTTCCCTTGTGGCCCCTTTGGTGCATGCTATTGCTATTTCTAAATTGGGTTTTCCTTGCATTTGGAGGTTGTGTGGGATGTCTGGTCAGGAACATTTGGGGGTCTATTTTTGAATTTTGTTCCTGTGGGTTCCTAGGAGCTAGTGCCTACTTCTCTCAGATCTTGCAACACATATCTTACTTCTATCTTTGCTATATTTGGGGTGACTGAGCTCTCTAACATTAATTACAACATCATTTCTGATTGAATCCCTCCCAGAGCAAGCATTAGTTTAGTATTTTGCACATTGCCAAAGTATATTCTCAGTGCTTGAGCTCTCCTGTCTGTATGTATATGCCATTCGGGATAATCATTTTTTGCTTTTCTGGGAGGTGATGCAAGTGACTATTTCTGACATTGTAGCTGCAAATTCCAGAAACATATATGTAGTAATTTACGATAACATTTACTTAATGTACATTTAACATTTGTATATGCTTTTTCACAGTTCACATTTTATCCTTACACAGTTGCTGTCCTTGTAACATGCTGCTTTTTGTGCTCTTAGGTTACGTTCTGTCAAGATTTGGGTCAGGTGGTGCTTTTTTCTCTTGGATATACAAGTTTTGCTTTCATTTTATGTTTGAAACACTTTTTACATTAGTTTTAGGGGGGTTTGCTTGTTAGTTCTATTTCTAACATTTAGAGCTTTTGAGTTCTTTAACATTTAATTTATATTTGCTGACTTTTTCAGTCTGTTTATCAAGTTTGTCATTTGGAAAGTTGGTGTTTTTGGTGAGCGGGACTGTTTTTGTTTTCACTCTTGCAATGGAAGCTAAACTCTGGCGATAGAAAGAAAAAGATTTATTTTAAAGGTTTAAGTTAAGACTTAGCCAATTAGTTAATGGTAATTTTTAGTTAATAGGTTTATTTTACTTACTTTTGGACTTAGTTGTTTGGTTTTGTGTAGAGTAGCTCCCGGACTTTCAATGTAGAATCCAGCATAGTGTCAGTTCCATCTAGGTGTAGCGTTTGTACTGCAAGATTTAGGGGATTTTTGTGCTCTTTTTATATTCTTTATTTAATTAGTTTAAGTGCTCTATAGTTACTTTGTTTTACAGTTAATTTTAGTGGTTACTTTGTGTACAGTTTGATTTTTTTTTGCCTGTTTGTACCTTATTTGGTGTGCGCTAATTGATGGTTGTGTTTAGTTGTAACACATATTTCCATATATCAGGACTCTTTGTCTAGGCTGATATAATTTTATATTATATTTTTTTAGTACGTGTTTTATGTATTTATGTTACTTTACTAGTTTTGTATTATTTTATGTGTTTAATTAATTAAAATCATTGCATATTTATTTAAG